>CAUYQG010215987.1:0-14746 GCA_963574415.1 Tarsius wallacei | reverse complement strand
TCAAAAGAAGACATATGAGAAGCCAACAGCCCCACTAAAATGTGGGCAAAAGATATGAATAGACAGTTCTCAAAAGAAGACATACGAGCAGCCAACAGATACATGAAAAAATGTTCAGCCTCATTAGTCATCAAGGAGATGCAAATTAAAACTACACTGAAATACCACCTAACTCCAGTCAGAATGGCCATCATTAATAACAAAAAATAACAGATGCTGGAGAGGATGTAGCAAAAAGGGAACACTTCTACACTATTGGTGAGAGTGTAAACTAGTACAGCCTCTGTGGAACTCAGTGTGGCGATTACTAAAAGTTCTAAAAATCGACCTTCCATATGACCCCACAGTCCCCCTACTGGAAATATATCCAAAAGAACTCAAATCGTTTTATAAAAAAGATACCTGCACACATATATTTATCACAGCATTGTTCACAATAGCAAGAGCATGGAACCAACTGTGCTGCCCATCTAAAAGGACTGAATTTTAAAACTGTGGTACATATACACAATGGAATATTACACAGCCATAAAAAAGAACAAAATCATGAACTTTGCAGCAACCTGGATGGAGTTAGAGTTTATAATACTGAGTGATCTCTCACAGAAACAAAGAGCTGAGTATCACATATTCTCACTCATAAGTGAACCTTGAACAACTACCATAATATTATAAGAAAAGGATTGACAGTAGTGGAAACTGTAGGGGCGGGGGCAGGGAGGTGGGATTGACAGTAATCGATATCTGCCTGGGGAGGGTTTGGCACACCTCATCAGCAAGGTTACCTGCACAATGAATATTTATGTACCTAACCCTGAATTGTACCCCACAATTTTAAAATAAAAATTAAATTTAAAAAAATTTGCTTGACCATAAATGTGTGGATGTTTTCTGACATCTATATTATTTTCCACTGGTTTTTATGTCTAGTGGTAAGAGTGGGCATACTTGCCTTATTCCTTATCTTAGAGAAAAAACTTTTAAAATTTTCTCATTGATTAGGATATTAGTTGTGAGTTTTGATATATGGCCTTTATTGTGTTGACACATAATCCTTCTATACCTAAATTTTGAGAGTTTTTTTTTCATGAATGAATGTTTAATTTTGTCAAATGCTTTTCCTGTACTTACTGAGAAGGTCATGCTTTGTTTCGTATTGCTTCTTCTTGTAACTCTGTTAATGTGCTGTATCACATTTATTGGTTTGCATATGATGAATCATCCTTGAATCCCAGTGATAAATCTAACTTGATCATGGTAAGGAGTCCTTTTAATGTGCTATGGAATTTAGTTTGCTCACATTATGTTTGGAATTTTTGCATCCTTGTTCATCAGAAATATTGCCATGTAATTTTCTTTTTGTGGTGTCTTGTCTGGCTTTGGTATCAAAGTAATGTTGGTTTAATTAAATGATATTAGAAATTTTCCCTTCACTTTGTTTTTAAGAGTTTGAGACAGATTAGTATTAGTTCTTCTATGAAGCCATTATATCCTACACTTCTTTCAAGGGAGTTTTGTTGTTGTTAATTACGATTAAATATCCACAACCATCATTGATCTGTTCAGAGTTCTAATTTTTCCAGAGCTAGTCTTTTTTTTTTTTTTTTTTGGTTGTATATTTCTAAAAAAATTTACCTATTTCTTCTAGACTATTCAATTTGTCAGCATATAATTGTTTCTAGTAGTCTCATAATCCTTTTGATTTTTGTGGTTTCAGTTTTAGTGTTTCGTCTTTCATTTTTTGTTTTATATATTTGAGTCTTTTTTTGTCAACCTAGCTAAGGCGTTGCCAATCCCCCCTCTTTTTTAAAAAAACAAACCAATTTTTAGTTTCACTGATCTTTTTTATTTTTTTAGGCAATCTCACTGTGTCACTCAGGTTGGAGTGCAGTGGCACGCTCATGGCCTCCACAGTGTGGACCTGCTGGACTCGGCTATTCTTCTGCCTCAGCCTTCCAAGTAGCTGTAAATATTGGTGTGTGCCACCACGCCCAACTAACTTTTTGATTTGTTGTAGAGATGAGGTCTCGCCAAGTTGCCCAGGTTGGTCTCAAACCGCCGGCCTCAGGCAGTCCTCTCGCTTCTGCTGGGTTTACAGGCATGAACCACCGTGCCTAGCTCACTGATTTTTTAAAAATAGTTTTTCTAGTCTCTGTTTGATTAATTTCTGTCTAACCTCTGTAACTTACTTCATTCTACCAATTTGGGGTTTAGTTTGTACTAGTTTCTCTAATTTTTTGAGGTGTGATACCAGGTTTAGGTGAGATCTTTTTTTTTTTTTTTTTTGAGTTGGAGTTTCACTCTGTCGCCCAGATTGGAGTGCAGTGGTACGCACCCGGCCACCGCAGCCTCGACCTGCTGGGCTCCAAAGATCCTTCCGCCTCAGCCTTCCAGGTAACTGGAACTACAGGCGCGTGCTACCACACCCAGCTAATTTTTTGATTTATTGTAGAGATGAGGTCTCACCAAGTTGCCCAGGCGGGTCTCGAACCCGCGGGCTCAGTCAATCCACCCACCTCATCTTCCCAAAGTGCAGGGATTACAGGCTGAGCCACCGAGCTCGGCTCCTTTCTTCTTTTTTAATGCAGGTCTTTATTGCTTTAAACTCTTAGAACTACTTTTGCTGGATTCTGTATGTTTTGGTATGATGTATTTCCATTTTTGCTTATTCAAGATACTTATTAATTTTCCTTTTATTTTTGATCAAATAATTGCTTAAGAGCATCTTACTTAATTTTAAAATAGTTGCTATTTTTGAAATTTCTTCCTATTATTGATTTCTATTTTCTACCACTGTTATCAGAAAAGATATTTGATATGGTTTCAGTCTTTTTATATTTGTTAAGACTTGTCTCATGGTCTATCATATAATCTATCTAGAACAATGTTCTGTCTGCAATTGAGATGCATGCATATTCTGTTACTTTTGGGTAGAATATTTTGTATATGTCTGTTAGGTCCATCTGGTTTAAAGTGTTTTCCAAGTCTAATGCTTTGTTATTGATTTTCTGTCAGGATGATGTGCCCATTGTAGAAAGTGATATTTTGAAGTCTCCTACTATTATTTTATTTCTTTCTATATTTCTCTTCCAACTTATTAATATTAACTTTAAATATTTAGGTGTTCCAACTTTAGGTACATCTATATTTGCAATTGTTACATATGAATTATACTATGACCTTCTTTGTTTCTTTTTATAGTTTTTACTTAGTCTATGTTGTTTAATATAAGCATAGCTACTCTGGATTTTATTTACTTATTTGGTTTCCATTTGTATTTTTTTATTTCTTTGTTTTTAGTTTACGTGTATCCTTAAAACTAAAACGAGTCTCTTGTAGGTAGCATACTGTTGGGTCTTTTTACATAAAACATTTCAGCCACTCTACACTTTTTTTTTTTTAATTGGAGTCTCACTCTCGCCCAGGTTGGAGTGCAGTGGCATGCTCATGTCCACCGCAACCTTGACCTTCTGGGTTCAGATGATCCTTCCGTCTCAGCCTTCCAAGTAGCTGGAACTACAGACACATGACATCACGCCAGCTAATTTTTTTTATTTATTGTCGACATGATGTTCCGCCAAGTTGCCCAGGTTAGTCTCAAACCCATGAGGCAATCCTCTCACCTCGGCCTCCCAAAGTGCTGGGATTATAGGTGAGCCACCATGCCAGGCTCTTTCAGCCACTCTACATTTTTTGATTGAAGAATTTAACCCACTTATATACGATATAATCACTGACAGGTAGAAACATACAATTCTCATTTTGTTAATTGTTTTCTGGTTGTTTTGTTTTTATCCTCTTGTTGTCTTTCTTTGGGATTTGATGATTTTCTGTAGTGGTATGTTTTGATTCTTTTATCTTTATATTTTGAATATGTACTATAGCCTTTCATTTTGTGGCTATCATGAGGCATATATAAAACATCTTATAGGTATAACAGATTACTTTATACTGGTAACAACTTAAATTCAATTGCATATAAAACTCTAAAATTGTGCTTCCCTCTATACATTTTATATTTTTGATGTCAGAATTTACATAATTTATATTATATATCCCTTAAAAGATTATTGTAGCTACAGTTGTTTTAAATAGGTTTATCTTTTAACCTTTATACTAGAATAGCAATTTTCACATTACCATTACAATATTGATGTATTATGTATTTTATTATGTACTTTTACCACTGAGTTTTATACTTTCATATATTGTTATAATACAAATTGCTACCCATTTATTTCAACATTAAGAACTTTATCACTTCTTGTAAAATACATCTGGTGGTGATGAACTGTCTCAGATTTTGTTTATTTGGAAAATACTTTATCTCACATTTATTTCTGAAAGACAGCTTTACCCAGTAAAGAGTTCTTGGTTAGCAGTTTTTTATTCCTCCTTTTAGCATTTTGAAGATATCATCCTGTATGTCCTGGCCTTCAAAGATTCTAATGAAAAATCCACTGATAACTTTATGGGGATTCCCTTGGATGCAATAATCTTTTTATTTTCTCCTCCTGCTTTTAAGATTATTTTTATTTGATATTATATTTTAATATATCTTGGTGTAGTTTTCTTTAAGTTGCATTTGTTTGGGAACTTGAGGCTTTATGTACATGGTTGTTTATATCTTTCCCCAAGTTGAAAAACTTTCAACCATGATTTCTTTAAATAGATTTTTCATTCCCTTTCTCTCTTTTAAATGCAAAAGTTAAGCTCTCTTACTGCAGTTACATAAGTCATCTAGGTTTTCTTCCTTCATTTTTTTTTTCTTATTTCTCTTCTGACTCTATATTTTCAAATAGTCTGGTTTCAAGCTCACAGATTCTTTATTCTGTTTGATAAATTTTGTTGTTAATGTTGTCTATTGCAATTTTTATTTGGTTACCTGTATTCCTCAGTATCAGGATTTTGGAATCAGTAAGTGTAAAATGTTTATGTTGTTTTGGTGGTGCAATGCTACTTTATTTTTTCATGTTTCTCATTGCCTTGCAGTGATATCTTGCATTTGATGGAGCAGACACGTCTTTCAGACTTTGCAGACTGGTTTTAGTTAGGAAAGACTGAAAAAATATCTCTTTAAAAGTATGGAAAATTGCATCTTTTTTTTTTCAATATCTTTGGTAGCTATCACATTATTAGTTTTTATTCTTAGCTCTTGGAATACTGTATAAAAACTCCTTTTAAAGGGTTGAAAAAAATAAATGCATTCTCCTCATGATTAAGTAAATTGATCCAGTTTGTAATACTATCTAAAACTAAAAATGGCTTTCAACAAAAAATAAAAAATAAGATTAAACAAGCAGATGAGTCATATAGAGACCTGCACTAGTAATCAGAAAGATTAAGAGAAAAAAATATCTTCAAAACAAAAGACTAAAAGAAAAATTGTGAAAGAAATGATGAGATACATGAAAAACAGTCTAAAATGATACAAAATTCATGTATTAAATTAGAATAAATAAAAGCAGATGAAGAGTTAGTTTTTAAATAAAATATAAAATAAAACTTCTTTTATTTGAAGAAAGGTTTGAACCTGCATATTGAAAAACAGTACCAGATTCCAGTCTGGATTGATGGAAAATATGCATCCTTTAATATAACTTGGCAAAAATTCTGAAATTTCTGAATTGTTTGCTCAAATTTTGAGTTCTAGTCTAATAAATAGCCTTAAAACCAGGAAAAACTTAAGTATACATTTAACAATATATGTACAGGGTGACTTGTACACAAATGTTCCTAGTGATTTTATTTATAATATCTAAAAATAAAAATCAAATTAAATGCACATGAATAGATAAATGGATAGGGCATTAATTTACTAATTATATATAAATGTTATTAATCAACAATGAATACATGCAACAATATCAATCGACTTCAAAAAACACTATGCTAAGAGAAGAAAGCTGTACACAAAAGAGCACATAACATATAATTTTAATGCATGTTTCTAGGAAATTCAAATTAATCTATAGTGATGGGAGTCAGACATGTAATTTCTTATTTATTAATTGGTCACAGAGAAAACAATTGGTTGCAGAAGCCTAGGTGATCTCTGAGGTGTTGGGAAAGTTCTGTACATTGAATGTAGTGGTGGTTTTATATCTCAATGTATATGTATCAAACTCATCAAATTGTATATTTATATAGTTGTAGTTACTCATACGTAAGTTCTATTTTAGAAAGTTGATTTTTAAAGTATAAGTTAAGTGGAAATAAAAGGAAGCAAAATATATTAGTATAATGTTGTAAACACAGTTTTGTAAAAACATATTGTAACTTCAAAATTATTTTCGATTGAAATCAAGGACATAAAGCAATGCCCACTCATATGAACTTGTCAAGAATGAGCTGGCAAATTTTAGAAAAAGGAATTAGAAGAAAACAATATAATTGGAATAATATTTAAAATTTAAAATATACCATTTTACTGCTAATATGATTGTATTTTACAAAACTCAAGAGGCTCTACTAAACAAACCGAACAGAATTTATAACAAATTTTCTAAACCATGTAAGGTATTTTGATACAAGATAGATAGTTCTATTCTACTCTAAGATTAACTTTCTACAAATAAAAATGGAAAATGTATTTCATTTACAATGGTAAATGAAATATAAAAATTTTAGAAATAAAGTTGTATAAACATATACACAATGCAAATTATTCTAAAGAGATACCAAGACGTGCTCAAACTAATAGGAAGTCATACCGTAATCTTAGGGGAAAGATTAGTGCCAAATTTCGATTATTTTTTCTAGAATGCATATGTATTTCTAGGTGTCTCTGATAAACAATTTGCCACATCTATTAGACAGTATAATTTCTTAAATAAATCTGAAACTAAGAAGTGCTAAAAAAAGGGTACATAGCAACTAGAAACAAAATATGTTGTTAGTGGGATAAAAAATGTTATAGCTACTTAGGAAAACAGTTTGACAGTTTCTTATAGTTAAAAATATATTAACCATAGAAATTAGCAACCTCATTTCGAAGTATAAAGTAGATGGAAAACTTATTTTCACACAAAACCTGTATTCCATGTTAAATATAGTTTTATTCATATATGATAAAAACAAGAAACAACAAAAATCAATTGAGTAATGAAGAAATGGTGGCATGTCCATACAAAAGAACACTGCTCAACAAATAAAACTCTTGTCTATGTGAAGATAAAGTAGACATACTAACCCCTCTGCTAAGTACAACTAAAAAAACTTTAGATAAATGTATGTAAAACTAACCTAAGAAGACTCTCAGAGGCAGAGAGATGAAGGCAGACAGGCAAGAGCCATTATAACTTGTTGCATGATATAGTGGTCAGCTCCCTAGTTTTGCTTTGTGCCTTAAATATCCAAGACTAGCCGGGCTCGGTGGCTCAGCCTGTAATCCCGTGCTTTGAGAGGCTGAGGTGAGTGGATTGCCTGAGCCCGCGGGTTCGAGACCCGCCTGGGCAACTTGGCGAGACCTCATCTCTACAATAAATCAAAAAAAAATTAGCTGGGTGTGGTAGCATGCGCCTGTAGTTCCAGCTACTTGGAAGGCTGAGGCAGAAGGATCGCCGGAGCCCAGCAGGGCGAGGCTGCGGTGGCAAGAAGCAGCCACTGAACTCCAGTCTGGGCGACAGAGTGAGACTCCAACACACACACACACGCACACAAAATATCCAAGACTGAGTGTTAAGTAAGGCAGCCAGACATGCTAATGGGAACAGTTGAAAACAAATAAACACACACAAAACAAAAACAAACCAAAAAACAAAAGCATGACGCCTAGCTGGTTATTACCAAACGAGTAGAATAGGGGAAGCTTAGCAAGACAGAAAACTATTTTAGACAATAACTACTCTACTTCAAACACCACAGAAAACAAATGTGGGACAAACTCCACCTATGCTAGCAACAGCCTCTGTTGGAAGTGAGACTTTTACCCTCGCTCAGCTGTGAAGAGGCACCCATGCTCCCCATCTTCTACCCACGTGCAGAACCTTTCCATGGTTTCAGTTACCCATGGTCAACTGCAATATAAAAATACTGAATGAAAAACAATCCAGAAATAGGTAATTCTTGAATTTTAAATGATGTGCCATCCTGAGTAGTGTCATAAAATCTCACACCATCCAGTTCCAGCCTGTCTCGGAAGATGAGTCATCCCTTTGTCCAGCATGTCCACACAGTATATGCTACTCACCCTATACAACCTGCTTGAATAGGGAAAAAAACATTACATACATAGGGTTCAATACTAGCTGTGGCTTCAAATATTCACTGGTGGGGATGGAATGTATCTCCATTGGATAAGAGGAAACTACTGTGTGCTGGATTGTTGAAACAAAAATGATGTAATATGGTCTGATGCGGCTCTATGTGTATATGGAGTAAATAGTTAATGGATTGCCTGAGCCTGCGGGTTCGACCCGCCTGGGCAACTTGGCGAGACCTCATCTCTGCATTAAATCAAAAAAAAAAAATTAGCCGGGCGTGGTAGCGCACGCCTGTAGTTCCAGCTACTTGGACGGCTGAGGCGGAAGGATCGCCCGAGCCCAGCAGGTCAAGGCTGCCGTGGCTGGGTGCGGTCACTGCACTCCAGTCTGGGCGAGGAGTGAGACTCCAACTCAAAAAAAAAAAAAAAGATAAATAAACAGTGAGGATAAAGGGGTTTATTTTACTCAACTGGTAAAATGATGACACTAGTTGATAAACTATGTATATATGACACAAAATGTAGAACAATAACTGAAAATGGTTATTTTTCTTTTTTGACATACTCAAAGTGCATAGCACCTTCTTTAAATTTTACATTTTGCACTTTGCATAAATGTCATCTACAGTCATTAAACAATGGTAGGTATAAAGTTTGTTTTTATTCAGTTTATGAATAAACTTCATTTCAAACAAAGAAAAACATCCCCATATTAATTTGAATTGTTAAAATTGTATAATATCAATTATTTGCATAATTGTTCATTTGTTTGTTTTATGATGTTTCCATTCCCAACTTTAAAGGACTTTAAACTCTGTACATCTGTAAAATCAGTCAAAATTGCAAGGCACTTTCTTGAGTCTACCTCAACTGAAAAATATCTCAATATGGTTCTCAAACAATATCTCTGTCAATATGAACAAATATATTTAATCACTTGACTAGAAAGTAATGTAAATATTATTCACAGAAAGAAGACTACTGTAGCGTCTCATAAAAATAACAGTTTTTCTCAGCAAATAAACCAATTGTAGATACTAGTTTATAGTGCATGAAGAAACAACTATGTTTAATGAACCTGAATCTCATATCATCACAGGACCAGAAATTGACGAGTGAGTCATGGCTTCATTGGGTTTTATGAATCAAACTAAAGCAAATAGAGACAAGAGGTTGATTGGTTATTTTTCTGTCAATACTATCCAAGAGGAGCTGAGTGGAAATGTGGAAGTTTAGAGTTCCATAACTATCCTTGAAAATTTTATTTTTCAAAATATATCAGTTAAGGATTCAATGTGTGCATTAATGGAATGCTAAATTCACAATGTTAGAACATTTTACTAAAAATAAAAAAAATGCTGGTGGATTTCTGAAAACATTAGTTTTCCATACTCTTATTTTTCCTGTTCTGCCAGACTTAGCTCACATACACTGGTCTGCTGTTTGTTACTTTGTGGGTGCAGGATGGCTGCTGAATATGCAGGCGTCATTTTCAAAATGAAAGCAATTGGGATTTGAAGAAGAAAGGCATCTACGTATCATACAGTGTCTTGTTTAGGAATGCAACATTTGGAGAGAGAGAGAGAGAGACCATAAAATATACTATATATCAAGAGGTTAGGTCAAAACCATGACTAACATACTACACATATCTTAAATGTCTTTACTTAAGGAATAATATAATCTCTATGATTTGATGATTCTAGCCCAGATATCTAAATAGGTGGAAATTGTCTTTCCTTCTTCCCTGCATTCCTTTTTGTCTTTGCAATAAATTTAATAAAAGACTTTTACACAGTAAAATAGATATTTAATATCTTAACCTTGAAATCATCAAAATTATCTTAAACTTCATATGTTTTCTTTCTAAAGTTTTACATAGTTGGGACATTTTCAAATCAGTGTAGCATAAAGAGTGCAAAATAGAAGAAATTAGACTCCTAATAGCCAGCAATTTCAGGTAACAGACACTGACATTTAACATGTTCTGAAGTAAAAGATGATGCTGTAAATGTGGAAAGCCCAATAAAAAGAGTCCTCCATGTCAGTTAGCCCATAGTCCCCCAAACACTTGAGCATTTACCTATGATAAAACTTGTACTTGAATGCTAGCAAAAATTTATTTATATCCATATCTGTATCTATTCTTTTTAAAATAACTACACACACATAATATATAGAGATATAAATAGATATAGATATAAATATAGATATATGTGCATGAGTGTGTAGTTATTTTAAAAAGAACTAATTGCAATGTATATCATCTTCTGCCTTCAAGGAAGTAACAACATTTAGATAAAATATTCTATTCTTAGGAAGATACCCTGATAAAAATTTTCAGGGGAGAAAAATTATTTCTTCTGGATATATCTTAAATAAATAAAATAAAAGAGAGAGAGATCTGAATTAGCTTGCTCAATAAAAAGACTTTTTTAAGAAATTTTTCTCTTACAAACAAGGGTGCCTGAATGAGACATATTTGTGTACCTAGCCCTTAAATGTACCCCTCAATATCACAATAAAAAAAAAAATTCTGACAAAGTTATAAGTATCCAGGTAACTAACAGAAGAGAATAGATTTGCAAAACATTTAGAAAGAGAAGGGACTTATGAAAATAGCAATGGTTCAAGATCTAAGAACAGAGTCAACACATAGTTTCTGTGCAGGGAGGGGGAAATATTGATATACAATGCCATATATTAAATTGCATATTTTGGTTGTTTGGAGTGTTGTTTTGTTTAATTTATACTGTGCTTAGATATAAATACCCATTGATAACCAGTAAAGGTCTTCCAACTACAGTCACTTTGTAATAATAATATTATGGCGAGTTTAAAAACAGGATCATAAAAGGAAGTGAAACCTTTTGTATTTCAACCTTCCACTAAGGCCATTGAGGCATTGGTATCATTGTGCTAATAGGGACAATTATCATAGTATTTCTGGTGTGGCAATAGTACAGTTGGGTGTTTAAAACAGAGATGAGACCTACTTGAAGGAGCCAAGAGATCAGGCAGATACCACTTGAACTGACTTCAGTGGGCCAAGTGAAAAATCTTATTGTTCAAAATATCCTAGAGGAGGTGGCACTTGAATAAGGAAGACTGAAAAAAAATGGAAGGTTAAGTAGGTAATGGGTTACACATGGGTGGGTCCTTTTTCATCAGCTGTCTGCAATTCTATCCACAGCTTGAACTAGAGGTTTGCATATGTTATCTGTTACCCATCTTCCAGTGCCCTGCTTAATTTTCACCCCTGTTTTTTGCCAGATTCAACAACAGTTACTCGTGGTTTCACATTCCCCTCAAATTAAGATGAAGTAAGTAGATATCCCTACTCATTTGACCATAGAGTCATACTTAAATCATGTTAGTAACAGATACAGGAGATCATGAATAAAACGATCATTAGATTTCTGGTCATGTTATAAGGTAAGAGAAGCCTAAAATAAGCCTAATCTCAGATGGGAAGTTTCTAATAACATTCTTTTGACCTTATACCTTTTACTATAATTGTAAGCTGAAGAGATATCTCACATTTACCTTCCACTTTCTCACCTATAATGAAGTGCAAATGTTCAAGGGGCAGGAGTTAAGAAACCAATAGACTCTTTCTCAAGTAGATAATCTGTCCTCTGAAGAATTGAGTTATTTACACCAAAATAAGCACCTCTTTTCTACTTTTCTTCAGTGTGCCAATACATAAAAACTAATTACATTATTTACCTGTGCAGGCAATGCATGAATACGAATCAAATACTTATTTGATATTTTCTGAAAATTAAAGAAAAACAACAGACAAATTTTGTCTCTCCAAAATGGCCTGATTGAGAAGTGGTAAAAATTCCTCAAAACTGCAGTCAGCCACCTACCTGCAAAGTAGTAATTTCTTTCCACTGTGAGAATTTTCTGCTGATGCAACAAATTCTCTGAAATTCACAAGACATAAATCAGAAATACTATGAAAACACTGCAGATGTACAAAAAAAGTCTTCAGATATTTCTTGGTTAAGGAAAATGTAAAAACCAATCAGATGTCACCGATAACTTCTTTATAATATAAATAAATCACACCAGAAGCAATATAAAATCTTCAAAAGATTTAAAGGATTTCCCTTTTATATTTATTTTAAAAAAGCATCTTTACTTCCTTTACTGTCACAAACATATTGTGTAATATAATCATCTTTGTTCACTTTAGTTACATAAAAAAATAGCTTGGGAAAAATACAGTAGTCATTACATACCAATGAGTTCAAACTGAGCAGAAAATTTAATTTTACTTAATTGCTTTTTTATTACATTGTTTACTTGTTTATGATCATTGCATTTGCAATAAACATATGTGTATATATATGTATATATATATATGTGTGTGTGTGTTTGTGTGTGTGTGTGTGTGTGTGTGTGTATGTGTATTTGCAAATTTAGTAAGCAATTTTCCTCCAAAGGAAGTACTTTTCTGATTGGTCATCAAAATCATATTCCTGGATTTACCTAAATCTACAGAATTCTGTGAAGTGGAATGCTAACTATATATCTGAAATAGGTGGCCATCACACATATTCCATGTGAACAAATATCTTGTCAATGTATGCCTTATTTCTGGCTACATCAATTTAGTTGACAATTCTCTTGGTCAGTTTTCCATTTCATTTTCGAGCTATGGATTTGCCATACTCCAAAATTAAGTGCAGCCCTATCAAAAAGGAGGGAACATTTCCATAGTACATAAACAGTCACAATCTTTATATTTGGAGAGATATGACTGAGTGTTTTGCCTAAGCTTTTTGTTACTTTACAATATTTTACTGCTGACTTCTCTCTCTCTCCAACATTTTTGTGACACTCAATTTTTGAATGTATGCAAGCTTTTTTTTAAGAACTGATTTGTTGTTAAGCCTGACCCCAGACTGTTAGGTTTGCCTCTATTTTCATTTTCTGTGCAACAACCTTATAGGTCCCTGTGGCCTGTAGTTGCCTTATGATCCTTATTTGTTGATTCAGTGGTAGTGTGCCTCAATTAACACAGTATATTTAACACCAAAACTTCTACTTTCAGCCTACCTCTGACTATTTGAGCTTCAGACTTGTGTATCTGATAACATTTGAACACATTTACCCGGATTTCTAACGGGCATCTCAAACTTGACACTGAAGAAACAAAATTCCACTTCTGATGTCATTTTCTTCACTGAATTTCTGCCCTTTAGTCTTTATAATTTTATTAGCTATCTCATTTGTTGCTGGAGCAAAAGACCTAAAAATCACTCTTTCTTTCTTTCTTCTTCTCAGTTTATATATGAAATTCATCAACAAGTTATATCAGTTCAAATTATGAAATATACTCCTCACTCTTCCACCTTGCTAAGGTTTGATTATTTCACCTCTCCAAACCCCCAGTGTTGGGGGTGAAGCCTAGTAAGAAGTGTTTGGGTCATGGGGGCGATGGCTTGGTGCTGTCCTTGAGGTAATGAGAGAGTTTCACTCTATTAGTTCCTGCCATAGCTGATTGTTAAAAAAAGTCTGATACCTCCTGGCCTCCCTCTCTTGCTTTCTCTCTTGCCACATGACTTCTGCACATACCCCCTTCCCTTCCCCTTTTACCATAAGTGGAAGAAACTGGTGACCTTCACCAGAAGCACACATTGGCACCATGCTGCTTCTACAACCTGCAGAGCATGAGCCAAATAAACCCCTTTTCTTACTAAATTACCCAGTCTCAGGCATTCCTTTATAGCAACACAATGGAATAAAACATGTATTTCCATTAATAATGCATTCCACCCTAATATAGGTCAAAACCACTTATCAAGTGAGTACATGAATAGCTTCTCAACTAGTCTCCTTGCTTCTTCTCTGATTGCCCAAGGCAAGCTCTGGTGAACAGGGTCTGATGCGGGTGGAATCACAAACGGCAAAAAGAAAAAGACAAAAATGACAGGAATCTTCTTCCTGGGGAGAGCTCAGGACTCTGCCAATTTTTATTGAATTTTCACATGCTTATATAGTTTTCTGCACCCATAAATGTATCTCAGGTCGTCTGCCAGACGCCCATGTTTCTCTTTTTCCAGACAGTTGACCTTTAGCAATTCAACTGCAGGTGGTGTTTTTCTTCATTTGTGAACCTCTTGCTTTTCTTCCAGACTTTTCTATAGCTATTATTATGCCTATTTACTATTATTATTATTACTATTGTTATTATCACTATTATTACTATTACTATTATTATTTTTATTACTATGGGCCCATAATATTCTTATCTTACGAAGCTAAACCTTATCTCTATATATTATTTAACTTACCTACTACTATATGCTTATGCTTATTTATATCAATCTTATTTCTATCCTTATATTCCTATATATTCTTAACTATTCCTAATACTAGTATACATCTCCTATCTTAATATTTTATTCTTTATATTCTAATCTCTATCTTTATCAAACTACTTATTTAGTCCTATAATATTTCAAACTACTTATTGTCGCAGTCGGTTGCTTTCCACCAGCTCTCAGCTGGGGGCCTGTTGTTTATGAG
>CAUYQG010215979.1:0-25575 GCA_963574415.1 Tarsius wallacei | reverse complement strand
TCCGCCTCAGCCTTCCAAGTAGCTGGAACTACAGGTGCGCGCTACCACGCCCGGCTAATTTTTTGATTTATTGTAGAGATGAGGTCTCGCTTGCCCAGGCCGGTCTTGAACCCGCGGGCTCAGGCAATTCACTTACCTCAGCCTCCCAAGACGCGGGATTACAGGCTGAGCCCCCGAGCCCGGCTTACCACAGTTTTCTTACCCATTCAACCATTGAAAGACATTTGGGTTATTTATAATTTTTGGAAAGTATGACTAATGCTACTGTAAATATCCACATGTAGGTTTTTGTGTAAACATATGCTTTAATTTCTCTAGAGTAACTTCCTAGCAATGAATGGTTGTGTTATGTGGGAAGTGCATGCTTAACTTTGTAAGAAACTGTCAAACCATTTTGTAAGAAACTGTCAAACCATGTATGCCATTACATTTTCAACAGCAATATATGAGAATTCCAGTTGCTCTACATCCTTGCCATGGTTTGTCAGGTTGGTCTTTTTTTTTTTTTTTTGCTTTTTGTTTGTTTGTTTAGCTGGTTTTTTCTCAGCTCTTTTAGTTTATGTATAGTGACATCTCTTTGTAACTTTAATTTGCATTTCTCTAAATGAATAATGATATTGAAAAATATATATATATATATTTTGAGTTGAAGTCTCACTCTGTCGCCGAGGCTGGAGTGCAGTGACACGCTCATGGTCACATCAGCTTCAACCTGCTGGGCTCAGGTGATCCTTCCTCCTCAATCTTCCAAGTAGCTAGAACTACAGGCACACGCCACCATGCCCGGCTAATATATATGTTTTTTTATTTATTGTAGAGATGAGGTCTTGCCAAGTTGCCCAGGTTGGTCTTGAAACCGTGGGCTCAGGCAATCCTCTCACCTTGGCCTCCCAAATTGCTGGGATTATAGGCGTGAGTCATTGCGCCCAGCCGATATTGAAAATATTTTTATGTGATCATATGTCTTCAGCATTTTTTTTAGTGAAGCGCCTTCATATTTTCTGCCTATAGTTTGTTGAGTTGTTTCTTTTCTTATTGATGAATTTGGAGAGTTTCCTTTATATTCTATATACAAGTCCTTTTTTTTCCCAGCCTAAAGCTTGTTCTTTCAGTCTCTGAATAGTGTCTTTCATAAAACAAAATATTTTAACTTAGATGAAGTTTAATTTATCAGTTTTTCTTTTGTGGATTGTGCATTTAGTAGCATATCTCAGATTTCTTTGCCTAATGCAAATGAATGAAAACTGTCTCCTTTATTTTCTTCTACAATTTTTAGAGTTTTTACATTTCACATGTAGGTGTATGATCCATTTTGACTTATTTTTGTATAAAGTATTAATTTGGGTTAAGGTTAATTTTCTTGCATATAAAAGTCCAATTTTTCTAACACTATTTGTTGAAAAGAAGTTTTCTCACCATTGAAATGCTTTTGTACCATGGCCAAATATCAATTGAATATATTTGTGTTGGTAGTATTTTGGATTTTCTATTCTGTTCCACTGATCTTTCTCCTTTCACCAATACTATATTGTTTTGGTCACTGTAGCTTTATAGTAAGCCTGAAAAATTAGATTATGACATCTCCATATTTGATCTTTCTTTGGCTTTGAATTGTTTGGGCTATTCTAATACTTTTACTTTTTCATATAAATTTTAGAATCGGCTTTTTTATATCTACCAAATTCCTCTGGTTTTTTGAATTGGGATTTCATCAAATTTAAAGATCAATTTGGGGATAATCAACATGTTAACAATATTTAGTCTTTCAGTCCATGAACACTATATCTCTCAATATCAATTATTTTTATTGTTTTTTTCAAAGAGTTGTCTTTTGTTCTGTAAATACTTACTGTTCTTTTTCCAGTTTCACTGCTTTGTATTCTTGTCTTCATTACTTTTGCTTTTTTGCTTGCTTTAGATTTCATTTGCTTTTCTAATCTCTTAAGGTGAAAATTGGACCATTTTTCTCTAAGACAGACATTTAATCCTGTATGTTTTAATCTAAGTACTGCTTTGGCTACATCCCACAAATTTTGATATATTTTATTTTTATTTAGCTTAAAATACTTTCTATTTCAGCCTTCTTCTGCAATGTCATCTTTTAATACTTCTCTCATGACTTCCTGCTTTTGTTTCCTTGCTTCTGTTTTCTTTACTTACAATGCTTCTCTTCCTATTCTATCAGTCCTACACATTTAAAAATTCATATTCTTTGTGAAGTTTTATCTGACCACCATAATAGAAATTGAAATCGCCTTCTTTGAGCCCCAAATTATGCTGTGTTTCTCTCATGTCGTTTAATAACCATTGCCTTATACTTATTTCCAAGCCCTGGGCTCTTTTTAGTTGGCCTCATAGGGGTATTGGTAGCTTTAGCAGGCAAAAATGGTCATAGAAGACAGTTTTCCAGATTCTATGAATGCAGGGCTTCCCTGGATGCTTTCTTTCTGTACTCTACAGGTGCCTGAGTGATAGGAGAGAAGGGCATCTATGATCTCTTCTTTGCCATGAAGTTCTATACATAGAATCTTGAAAAATGTTCAAATACTTCTTTGCTCAATGCTCCTAGTGACAAAAATTCAGAGTGTACACTTTGGACATGTTTGTGAAAAGTTATGTACTTATGTGCTGCAAACTTTAGTCTAATTTATTCCCATATGCCAAAGAGGAATATGTCTTCTTTCCCCAATTCTCCTTTTCTTTCTTCCTCTACCATTGCCCTTCCCTCCATACACTGAGCTTCTTTCTTTTCCATTCCTTCTCTTGTTCCAGCACAACTCTTTGCTGTCCTCCTGCCCCAAGTTACAGATCTTCTCTCAGCAGCTAACAAGGTCCTTGCTTTATACTTTGTGACTGATATGGGTGAAGTTTGGTAATATAGGCTGATTCTGGAGAAGTGGGCGTTGTAAGATCTGCAGGTCAGGAGTGGAGGGGAAAAAGTTATTGGAATTGCCTCCTACATTGGTTTGCTTTTCTTGTACTATTTTTCTACCTTCCCTGAGCATTTTAAGAAGTCAATCATCCTACACTGCTCAAGTTAAGCTCTTATTAGTATCTACTTTAAAAGATTCATATGTTCTGCTTTATGTATCTGCCAATTTTATTAGCTTAATCTTGAAAGATATCATGTCTAATCAATCTTTTCCAAATTTGTGGGCTTTTTTCCTCCACAGTGAACAGAAGGAAAGGAACTTCACCATATATGATACTATTCTGATACATCCAAATTAGACTATTCTTTCAAGATGTAGATTAATTAATCCATCTATTGTCCTTTGATCATTACTTACCAAGATGGTAGACATTCAGTTTATCCTCTATAGATGTCAAGAACAAATAAGTTAAGACATGATTAAAAAAAAAAAAAAAAGAAAGAGCCGGGCTCAGTGGCTCAGCCTGAAATCCCGTGCTTTAGGAGGCTGAGGTGAGTGGATTGCCTGAGCCCGCGGGTTCGAGACCCGCCTGGGCAACTTGGTGAGACCTCATCTCTACAATAAATAAAAAAAATTTAGCCAGGCTTGGTAGTACGCGCCTGTAGTTCCAGCTACTAGAAAGGCCGAGACGGAAGGATCGCCCGCTGGAGCCCAGCAGGTCGAGGCTGCAGTGGCCGGGAGCTGCACTCCAGTCTGAGTGACAGAGTGAGACTCCAACTCAAAAAAAAAAAAAGAAAAGAAAGAAAGAGAAAGCAAGTAGAATACCTGGAAATGTTTTCAAAATAAATAAACTTTAATCAATATTTGTCAATCTGTTGAAGCATAGAATGGAGAAGGATGTCTCATTAAGAACACAAATTTGGCTGCAAAAGCATAGCACACACAAAGGCACAATGGCGCAGTTTTCACAAAGGTGGTAAATCTGTTGTTTATTCCCTAAATACATTCTCAATGGAAATAAAATCAAGGAAGTGTGTGAATTACCCAAATACAATTGGATGATGTAGTACTTAATATTTATTTTTAAAAATTAAGGCTTTTAAATGACACCTATTATCAAGGTGTTGAATACAGAGTCTCATCCTTAGGCGTGAGGTTTTCAGATGAATAAATGTTGAAAATAGTATTGGCATGTTGAAATGACTCAAAATTATATGATATCAAATAAAACCTTCTTATTCAGAAAAATATGCTGAACTTGTGTTTCTAAGAGTAAAACAGTGGTGTTCTGAGAGGACGTCTTGAAGTTACCTGCAGCATTGCCTTGTTCTATGAAAAGCCTCTCAGGTTAATAAGTATCTTAGAGCGATACAGAACTGAAAGTAATAAACATGATTCACATTTTTTTTTTTTTGAGTTGGAGTCTCACTCCGGCGCCCAGACTGGGGTTCAGTGGCGCCACCGCAGCCTCGACCTGCTGGGCTCCGCCGATCCTTCCGTCTCAGCCTTCCAAGTAGCCGGAACTACAGGCGCGCGCTACCATGCCCGGCTAATTTTTTGATTTATTGTAGAGATGAGGTCTCGCCAAATTGCTCAAGCGGGTCTCAAACCCGCGGGCTCAGGCAATCCACTCACCTCGGCCTCCCAAAGCGCGAGATTATAGGCTGAGCCACCGAGCCCGGCTATGATTCACATTTTAATGCAAGCAAACTTGTGTTTCTTTATCTAGGAAAGCAAATTCTTCTTTTATGCATCTTCAGTTTCTACTTGTAAGTTTTTCTCACATTGAGCTCTTTTTATAACCTATGTCAGACTGGGTGACTCCATTTCAGGTGTAGTTCTTGTCTTGGCCTACTCATGAAACCACTATCATGGTGACTGGCATCCTGCTTGGTTCTATCAGGAAAGCCCTTGTATACACAAGATGAAGACTGAAGTTTCAATGTGACTGCTCAGATTTAGATATCTAATTGAACAATGACTACATGAAATTCTTTAAAATGAGACTTTGGAAGAATTGAGATTGATCTGAAGACACACAACAAAGCTATCAATGATTTATAGATAGGTTTTTAAGCAGTAAATGTGGGCATGTAAGTGACCAATTACAACATCTACAATCGCTAACCACTCTTCATTAGAGGAGATAAAATTATTTTAGCTATGGATGGCTAGCAAGGAGGTAGCAGACCCAGTTTTCTACTCTGCTATAATTTTGCCCAAAGTTGAACAGCTATTGTTCATCTTCTAAAGAGAAACATTTAAAGAGTTCTAGTTGCAGTTTTCAGACTTTACTGCATTTGGTGAAGCTCATTTCACAAATACAAAACATTTTGCCAAACTTTGGTGTTATATCTTCAAGTTTTATTGAAATATAATTGACATACATTAAACTGTACATATTTAAAGTATACAATTTGATATATTTTAACATATGTGTAAACCTATGAAGCCATCACTGCAAACAAAATAATGAACATTTCCATTATCTCCATATATTTTCTGGTGCCTCTTTGTAATCTCTTCCTCCCAATTCCTTTTTCTAAAGAACAGATATAATTTTTCCCCCTCCCTGGGACTCCATTGATCTACTTTCTATGACTATAGATTATTTTGCATTTCCAGGATTTTCTAAAAATGAAAATATACAGTATGTTCTCTTTTTTGTCTGTCTTCTTTCACTGAGGTTTTTTGTTTTGTTTTGTTTTGTTTTCAGTCTACCCACATTCTTGCATGTATCAATTATTTTCCCTTTTATTGCAAAGGTGGTATTCCATTACATGGTTATACCTCAATTTGTTCATCCAGTCACTTATTGATGGACATTTTTGTTGCTTTCAGTTTCTGGCTATTACAATAAAGCTTCTATAAATATTAATGTGTGTGTGTGTGTGTGTGTGTGTGTATATATATATATATGAATGTTTTGTGTAGATAGATGCATGCATGTTCTAAGCAATACTTGACAGAATACTCAAGTGTGACCTTCTGCAGATCTCTGGAACACTGTATGTAGCTGCTTATTCTTCAGTACTCTGCTTTACAAGCTCTAGTTTCCTTGCCTTCTCCCATCTCTAAGCCTGGTCTCCCCAACTTAGAGAAATTGCCAGTTTACACTTGGGTTCTCTCTTCTTCCAAAAGCAGTAAGCTGGGGCAACTGAAAGGCTCACCACACCATTTCTCTTCTCTGGTATTATTGTATTTTGTTGCCTGAGGTCCAATATCTGAAATCTGTTGTTTTGTACAGGTTTTTAGTGGTTTCAGTGGAGAGTTAAATCTGGTCCTTGATACACCACTTTGCCCAGAGCAGAAGTAATGTTTAACTTTATAAACCTTTCTTCCATTTCTGTCTTTTCGGTATTTGCACTTTTGTGTTTTGAAAGTGATTTCCCTGTATCTAGTGTGGAAATTGTGACTCTTTTTATTTTAAATATTGCTTTTCAGGTAGAAGTTTTAGGTAAGACTTCAATCTCAGCAGATAATTTGGATATAAAATTGAAACTTTGTGGATGTGGAAAGGTTTATTACTGACACAGGCTTTCTAAGGAGAGCAAGGCAGGTCTGAAAATAGCTTGAGAGAGCAGAGAAAAAGGAGACTGGCTTGAGTTTTTATTGTGATGAGGGGTGGGGCTGGGGTAAAGTGACAACCCACTGGAGCAAGCTTGCATGGTTTGAACCTCCTCCTGGGCCAAAGGAAAGAGCACTCTTGCTTTCTTACTAGCGTGCCCAAATGTGGGACACAAGGAGAAGGACAAATGGTGACACTTGAAAGCCCAACAGTGCCAAACATCAAAAATAAAGTCAGCCTCTTTTTTTTTTTTTAAAGTCACAAGCCATTCTATTTTTTATTTCAACAGTTTTGGGGGTAAAAGTGGTTTTTGGTTACATGGATGTATTGTAGAGTGGTGAAGAAGGGAGTCAAACTCTTTTTTTTTTTTTTGAGTTGGAGTCTCACTTTGTCACCCAGACTGGAATGCAGTGGCCGCTCCCGGCCACTGCAGCCTCAACTTGCTGGGCTCCAGCGGTCCTTCCGCCTCAGCCTTCTAAGTAGTCAGAACTACAGGCGCACGCTACCAAGCCCGGCTAATTTTTTTTGATTTATTGTAGAGATGAGAGCTCACCAAGTTGCCCAGGCGGGTCTTGAACCCGCGGGCTCAGGCAATTCACTCACCTCAGCCTCCCAAAGCGTGGGATTACAGGCTGAGTCACCGAGCCCGGTCTGGCTCTTAATTACAACTCACTCCGATGTTGACTGATGAATGAAATGGGCCATGTTTTATTTAATTGAAAATGAACTTGTTTGAGGAAGTCATTATGGCTTTTCATAAGCCCCTGTTAGCCTGAGGGCAGTGAGGGAGGTAAAGGCTTCATTAAATACCCTTTTCAAGAGTGCAGCACTATGTATTTTAAGAAGTGAAATAAGTGCCTTGGTCAATTTCAGTAATGTATAGAACTCCAAAGGGGATAAGGAATGTCTAAGTGAGACCTTGTACTGCGACTTTAGTATGTGCAGAAAAATGCGAGACCTTAATTTATATTTTGAGTGTCTATGAGACAAGAGATTCCCAGCATTCTTTACCTTAATGGAGGCAGCATTGAGTAAGGAATTATTACTGGATTAGATGGACAGACCATTGGCACTGGCTCAAGAGTGTGTAAAAATGTGGCCAGTGCGTCCAGTGCTTAGATGACTATGTGAAGGTTGGCCAGTCTCGCTAACCCTTGGATCTCATCTTTGACTGGAGACATCTTGGTTGAAGCAGCAGCTCTCCAGTGGGTATCCATCATGTGTTAGTGGTGCTTTTGTCCATAAAACATACAAACTCCTTTTGTTGTTCACTCAGTTGCACCCAAGGGGTTCACTAGGTAGCCAAGGGTTCTGTGAGAGGATGGGTGACCCTCTCCAGGACTGTGGCATCTGACAGAAGATTGGAGAAAGGGAGGGTACTCCATCCTGTAGGGAATATGCCAGAGGGCCCAGGTTTGGCTCTATCAAAGTTTACTTTTATTCTATAGTACTATTCCTGTTTGGGCAAGAACTTGGCCATCTGAGCCTGCAGGCTGCAAGGAAAAATGGGCATCTGAATATGCAAGGTCATGGGCTCT
This sequence comes from Tarsius wallacei, assembly GCA_963574415.1. Classification (NCBI taxonomy): domain Eukaryota; kingdom Metazoa; phylum Chordata; class Mammalia; order Primates; family Tarsiidae; genus Tarsius; species Tarsius wallacei. The sequence continues at coordinate 17,596 of CAUYQG010215979.1, read as the reverse complement.
GGGTCTAGGATGGCATAAGATGTAGCAAGTGGCCCCCCTCCAAGGGGTACTTAGTATGTAACTGAGGAGAATAGTTTTCAACATCAAAAGTACCTGGACAACTTATGGCCATCATGTCATAGGTAGTCCATAGACTCCAACAGGTATGAAAGGAGTTTGCAAAAGCCTCTGTAGTGAAGGAGTCTCTGAGGGAACACTAAGGGCTGTGCTATTATGTCACAATTAGAAGAAAAGAGCCTTTTGTTGTGTAAGTCCCATTCAAGGTGGGTCAGTTTGTGAGAAACAGCATAAATGGGCTTCAGTTCAGTTTTACCAAGAGGAATATTTTGTCTTCAGAACCCCAAGAGTCCTAAAGTTTTCTTCACTGGTTTTTATGTTGTTCTGCTTAGAGGATCAGTAATAGTTGCTTGACAGTGTCAGTGATGGAGTGGCCCTGACCGTTTTTAGGATGGAGTGGTTTACCAAATAATTTTTAGTAATTTAACCAAGGTGCCATGACCTTGTATGACAAGTGGGCCAATGACCCATCCCCTCTATGTGATCTCCCTTGTGAGCATTTGTATGTCCTGAGTGAGTGTGTCAAGAGAATCTTCTCGGAGGAGAATCTCAACAGTGTGCTATGACTATAGAGAATTTAGGTGAGGCAATAGTTCTGGTGGTTAAGGTGAGACATACAAGCATGGGTTGCCTTCTTGTTTAATTTTCAGTAGCTTCCTTGAAAGCATAGGAGGTTGTCTTGTTCAACCTTAGGGATATGCCCAGGTATAACTAATTTGAGGTCCAGTATTAAAATCATGAAGGTTTGCCAACAGATCCTCTGTTGTAGTGCTACAAAGGCAATCAACAAACATTTATTTTTTTAATTTATGGTATAAATTCTTTTAGATTTGGATGTTGAATTTCCAATTGGGTCAAATTGTGGACCTCTGTTTTTTGTTTGTGTGTTTGTTTCCTCCCCCCACCCTTATGTCCATTAAATTTATTTCTCTTTTTTTTTGTTATTATTAAGTATACTTTGGTGGGGTGAAGGGTTCTTTTCTTTACTTTGCTTATATTTTAAATTTCTTCTTCTAGAGAGTCTCCCATCATCAGTGTCATCAGAATTAGAGGCCTCCCTCATGGCAATGTTTGCTCTAAAGAGTGTAGGAACTACAAGTTTAAGTCGAGTCTGAATTAACTTCTTGGTTTTGCCATGGGGCTATGAGGGGTGTTTTTTATATAACTCAGAGGATTAGGATTGTTTTTGGCAATAGAATAATAGGCAACAACATCAGGAAAGTTGTTTTGTAAGGTTCTAGTGAGCCATCTGCTGTGGATGTGTGATTGCAGCATGCTACAAGGTATTGCTCTTCCTCATATGCTGACCAGCTATAGATGGTTTGTATGCAACATAAGTGTATTTCACAGGTTATCAGTCTTTCCCCGAGCACTCTTTGGAATTTGTCCCTATGCCTAGTTGAGATATATGCTTTAAGTAGAGCCCCAATCATGTATTCCTGTCCCTAAATATCTGTCATCAACACTTCCTGCTTAGATCAGTTAGATCTGAAACAGAGACTTGGTAGGACTTAGCAAATGCAGCATAAAGCATCACAGCTCACAGTGCAAGCTTGCCAGCAAGCAGAAACATAACTCAAAGAACATGCTAGACAGCAGGCAATAGAACCAGTAGATTCAACGGATTCAATAAATTTCCTTTATAATACTTAAACCAATGTGCATTGCTATAGGAAAAGAAAAGTTAACTTGTGCATGATTGTACTAAACCAAAGAGCGCTTGATTTAGCATAAAATATATATAGTCTAAAAAGCCTAAATAATTGTAAAGCCATGTGATCAATTGACATAGTTTCTTTGAAGGCACAAATGAGAATATTGCTTTTCTAGAGTAGAGAAGGAGGGAGCAGAGAAGGTTTCAAAGAGAAGGTAACATCTGAGTTGTTCTGGAAGAAAGGTTAGAAGTTTTTCAGGTGAATGCAGTGGGGATGGGGTGGATTGGAATTATAAGCTGAGAATTACATGTGCAAAAGATGTGCAGGAATACATTTGAGCAATTGTAAGATGCTCAGGATGGTGGAAGCATAAAGTTCACGTCAGCAGGTAGACTGAAGCAAATATACCAATCTTTGCACTCCACTGAGGAAAAAATATGATAATGTTTGCATTTGGAAAAATCACTATAGCAGCAATTCATGAATGACTTAGAGGGAAACTCTAGAATCGGGGAAAGCCAAGGCTGAAACTTGTGTGCAAATTAGGAAAGGGTACCCTTTCTCAAGTTATTCTACTTCATTTATTGGGAATATTCATATCAGTAATTATTTCGTAACAGACATTTATCTGCAAAGTGAGAAAAACTTTATTTATAAAGAATAGATAAATTTATAAGTCTGCCACATAACTGGTGCCTTCATCAACAATGTGAAGTGTGACTACTGTGTGGATCACAAACATACCTCATGGCCTTGTGAAGACCAACCAGTAATTAGTGCAATAACTGGAATTGGAGAAGACTGTACTACTAAGGTAGTAGTCACCAATCTCTTCTTCAGCAAATAGCAACAATAATTCCAGGGCTTAGTGATCTATGGTTACTGAGATTTAAAACTCTAGAGACAAGATATAAAGAAGCAGTAGGACGCAAGTTTAACTCCAAGTTTGTTTGATTTTTGGTCTTAAGAAACTGACTGAATAATGACCAGTAAGATGGGTAATAAAGAAAGAAACAGCATGTGGTAGGAGAGGTGTATTAATAAATGATGAGTTCAGTTTAGTTTTAGACAGGCTAAATTTGTAGCTTTTGTGGACTTACTAATAGGCAATTAGATATATTGGTCAGGAGTGCAAGAAAGAAAAGGAACTGAGGTCACAGACATTGTAGTCACCAACATATTGGTGGTTGTGAAAGACACAGGAATGTGTAAGTTCCCTTGTGCTTTAAAGCATCCAGAGTAATCTTAGACACCATCCTGCTAAACAGGTTAGGACACTCCCAGGGACATAGGAGGTTAGGGCTGCAGGTTGCAGGTCTTAACTATTGGGAAGGATTAGGGCAGATAGAAACTCACGAATAGGACTCTTTCTTTATAGGAGTGTTTCTCAACCATGGTCCTTGGACCATAGGCACCACGATTCCCTGAGGACTTTTCATTAACAGTACCTATTCCTGGCTATTACAGCTATTGAATTACACTCTCTGGGTGTGATACTCAAATTTACACTTTAAAGAAACACTTTATGGGTGATTATTACATATACTAGGGTGTTTCCCCAGTCACACAGGTCCCTTTTTCCGGCACTTGGGACTAGATCACTATGCTTAATAAGCCAAGCTATAATTTATGATTAAACTAGGAATGGAAAATATGTAGCATGTTGTCTTGCATTCCCTTTGCTTATACCCATGGTAAACCTTTTCCTGCTGAACCCAGTCATGACCTTAAAATATTTCTCAACGCTCTGCTTCAGGCAGGTTCTACTAAGCAAAGAGCTGTCAGGCTGCATGAAATATATTTGCCACACCAGGCTTAAATTCTGACTATATAAGAATACAAAATGCTTTAGTATTAATTACTATAAAATTTTCCACTATAGTTAAGTATATCTTAATAGTTTTCATTCTAGCTAATATAAAGGAGTTGATAGAATAAAAGTTTTTGTTTTGTTTTGTTTTTGTTTTCCTTCTCCCATACTGAGGATGCTTTGTATTTTAGAAATCTGGAATTCCACCAGCTTCATTGGCTATTGGATTGGAGAATATAGTACCACTGAGGTAGTAGCCATCTCTCTTTTTCTCAGCAAGTAGCAGCAATAATTCCAGGGCTTAGTGATCTATGGTTATTGAGATTTAAAACTCTAGAGATAAGATATGAAGAAGCAGTAGGATGCAAGTTTAACTCCAAGTTTGTTTGTTTTTCGGTCTTAAGAAACTGACTGAATAATGATGTCATCCAGTAAGATGGGTAATAAAGAAAGAAACAGGATGTGATTGTAAAGGTGAACTAGGAAATGATGAGTTCAGTTTAGTTTTAGATAGACTAAATTTGCAGTTTTTGTGGACTTAGAGATAGGTAATTAGATATATTGGTCAGGAGTGCAAGAAAGAAAAGGGACTGAAGTCATAGACGTTGTGGTGGTGTTTAATAGACAAAAGTAATTAGTTTTTTAAATTCTGGAGTTAGGCTTTCTAGGAGAGAGAAGATGCCCAAGGATTGTAGCAGGGAGAAATGGTCCTATTTAGGGGAAAGAGTAATGCACACTCCTGAAATTGAGATAATTGGAGGGGGCCTCTCTTATCCATAGTGCCAGATACTGCATCTTTGACTCAGTGTTGAGAACCTCATTGGTTAAATTAATGATCAGATGAAAGATCAATATTGAAGGACCCTTGTGAGGCTGCTAGGCTGCTTAGTTATAGGCAAATTGGATACCAGAAAGAGCCAAAAGTAACCATGGCTCCTTGGCTTCTTCCTCCCATTTTTTCCCCCTGGCATTTTTAAAGTTCTGGATTCTTGTATGATTTCATGGAAGGAAGAACCAAGTTTCTTCTAAGGTATTGGACTGTCACTCATCTATCCTGATGTGTAGGGGCTCAGAGGCAGATTTAATTTTAGAAAAATGAAGTATAGTGCCTTCTTCTTCCCTCCCTCCCTTCCTTTTTTTTCCTTTTTTCTTTCTTTCTTTTTTTTTTTTTGTCAGTGTCTCACTCTATCACCTAGACTGGAGTGCAGTGGCACAATCACAGCTCACCCCAGCCTCAACTTCCTAGGCTCAGGAGATTCTTCTGCCTCAGTCTCCCAAATAGCTGGGACTTTATATGCCTGCCACTGTGCTCAGCTTATTTTCTTATTTTTTGGTATAGATGAGGTTTTGCTATGTTGTCTTGGACTCCTGGGCTCAAACAGTTTTCCCACTTTGACTGTCCAAAGTGCTAGAATTACAGGCCCAAGGCAATACTCTTGGCTTGTTGCCTTTTCTTATGCCTACTAATTTATACTCTGCATATGAGGGCAGCAAAGTTTCCTGAGTCCAGACGCTGCCTCTGGAGGCCAGTGTTCCTTCAGCAGGAGAAAATGGCATCCTAAAGTGGAAAGGGGACATGCAGAGAAGAAGCAGGAGAATTGGGATGATATAATATCAGGGACAATGTAGATAGAGAGGAAGTAAGAATAGTGGTTAGGTCCATTGACTCTGAGGTCAGATAACCTGGATCAGAATGTAAGTTCTGCTATGTTAGTTGATATTAACCTCATTGTGCCTCAATGTCCTCATCTGTATAAAGGCCTAATCATGAAGTGATATTATGCATACTATTATTGAATAATATTATTATTTTATTATTATATTATAGTTTTATTAATTACAGCATTAAATGAAATGTGTATAAAACTTTTACTTCAGTGTCCAGCTTGTGTGCTTCCTGATGATAGCTGGATTTTAAAGCCAACATAGAAAAATGTAGTAATCACGATTGATTAACTGCTGTGTATTACAATTTATTCACAAAAGGATTTGAGGTGGTACTATCATAAGATATAAAAGTATTAGAATAAGAGGACAATAAGGAGGGTCACATAAAGACAAGAGGACATAGAAACACAGGCCATTAAAGCCCAACACTGTGTCTGCAAGTAGGACATACATTCATCACCGAACTTTCAGGTAAACAAAGCAGGCCAATGTGGTGGCGCACACCTATAATCTTAGAACTCTGGAAGGTCGAGGCAAGGGGATTGCTGAGCTCAGGGGTTTGAGACCAGACTGGGCAACTTGGCGAGATTCATCTCTTTAATAAATCAAAAAATTATTTGAGCTTGGTGGTGCATGCCTGCAGCTCCAGCTACTTGGAAGACTGAGGCGGAAGGATTGCCTGAACCCATCAGGTCAAGACTGCAGTGGCCGTGAGCATGCCACTGCACTCCAGCTGGGTGACAGAGTGTGACTCTGACTCAAAAACAAAAAACAAAACAAAGAAGATGGAGTAGGCATTTAGGGCTATTTCTTTCCAAGATAATCCTTGGAGTCCTACCTTTTCTATATTTTCATCCTGCACCCCGTACATCTTGGCAACGTAGTCATGTCTCACAGGAAAATGTTTTCGAAATGAAATTAACTACATTTGCTTCCAAAACAGTTATTTTCTCCTGTATTTCTAATTTTGGTTAAAGGCGCTATTACTTGCCTCGTTCTCAGATGTAAAACTTTGGGCGTATCTTGGATCCTCTCTCCCTATACCTACTTTATTACAAACATTTTTCCTACATTGCCACTTCTCCAGTTGAGATTTTTGTCACTTCTCATATGTTTTTGTGTGTGATTTTTCCCATTTGTTTTTCCCTCTACCCTTTGGTCTCACTCTGTTTCAATCTCTTCAATACATCTCTATCAGATGTATCTTCCCCAAACAGAGTTCTAATCATATTATTCACTTGTTCAAAACCTTTAGTGGCTACCCATTGCATTCCAAATAAAGGATAAATGCCTGATTGGCAAGGAACACTCACAATCTCTTTCCATTCTTTATTTTCAGACTTATCTTTCACCACTCCCAAACACATGGTGATGTCCAATCTGTTGTTCCACGCTGTTCTCTTCTTTCCCATTCCTGCTTGTCTACCACTACATTCATCTCTCTCACCTGTACAGTGCCTTGCTTAAGAGTTCAGTTAACCGTTAGAAGTTTGCTTTTTGTGAATTCAAAACCCGTGGAGTGCTGCCCTCTTTTGGTTACAATAGTACAGAGTTCAAATAGGGAACGAGTACAGAGTTCAAACAGGGAACGAAGCTGAATGACTCATCTTTTCCTTTTGGTTAGAGCCCTCATGGAAACAAACAAAACAGGGTGAAATAATTCCGTCCTCTTTTCTCATTTTTATCTAGCTTCGAAGGTTGTTTGTTTATGGAAATAGAAATAAGATAAAATTCTGCATAGAAAACTTGGAACTCTATTCATTTGCTTCATATATTATGTGTAGATTCATACCTGAGGTACAACCAACAATTACTTTGAACACATCCAGAGCTCTAAGAATCTTGGGGCTTCAACATGGACTTTTGTATAAAAATAGAGGATCGCAAAGGGCAGCATTTCCTAAAGGTCTTCGTAGATTAAGAATAGCTTCCCAATTTAGGGACTATCTAGGCAAGTGGCAAGGTCATCTTTTTCATACTAATATTTAGTATTTGGTCAAGTAAGAAAAATGGGGTCTGGTCTAGAAGGTAAAATGTGCTTCTGTAGACCTTGCTGGCTTCCCAGTTTGTGAATTTACCTGAGCCAATCTTGAAGATCCAGCAGAAGCATGGAGGAAGGATGACTCAGAGCCCAGGAAGAAAGATGCTCACATTTTTAAGAAAGGATGACAGGATGAGAGACGCACAGAAAAAAGCTTCCAAGTGGATGAGGTCTCTTGATTATAATATGAATGTGCTAAGGTTGTTAATTTTAGAGCATGTCTTTACTATGAATCACATTGAACTTCACTAGGTATGAAGATGACAAACAGTAAATAGGCATGCACTATAATTAACTGGAAAGCTCAATTAAGACAGACCCTGAGCTTTATCTCAAATGTCAATAAAACCAAAACTTCCTTGAATCTGAAAGGGAAAGGCATTCCAAAACTGAAACTCAGTGGGGGACAGGATGCTCCACATCTCTTGGAGGAGGACGGAAAGGTTTGTGGGCTGGTGTCGGATGCAATCTTGGCACCATCTTTGATTAGGAGCTAATGTTAGCAGAAAGATCAGGTGTCAGCCATGACCAGAGTTGTTCTCTACTATCTTGAGAAGGTCACCGGATTGCTGCCCCTTCTTTTTTGAAACTTGATCTGGGAACCACAAACAGCCACAATGAGTTGGATCACTGCCATGTGCTCTAACACATGGACTGACAAGGCTGATTCCGTGCCAGAAGTTGACACAGGATGCAGCTTGAAATATTCACTTGGGGAGAGGATTGGGGCTTCTTTTTAATTTCTAATAATGGTAGTTCAGGAGATATGCTTGTATATGGTCATCAAAGAGTGAATTAAATGATATATGTCATGTACTTGCATAGAGAATTTGCACAAGAGTCGAAAACTTGCCTGTGTTAAATTTTATGTTCTGTGGATTACTTGGCTATATTGGGAGGCTGCTGTCCCTTTTAAAAGAGGCGGGCAATTCTCTCTAACATTATAAATATAAAATTTGTTCAAAGGTCCATACAAAACAAAGGAAAGTCCTTTTTGAGAGCAGAGATATGTACAAATTCGCAAATACAGTTTTTTTATTTGCATGTGAATTTGCAAGCAGCACCTCACTAGAGCTGAACTTTTGCTATATAAATAAAACCATCTGCTGTATCCAAAGAATTTCAGTCTCTAGAGAACAGGATCATAAACAATCGATCCTTCACAGACCTTTCAGTATTTTAGTTTGAATAAAGTTTTCCCACAATACTGTTTTAATTATTTTATCTGTTTTAAATCTTCTAAGGATTTTATAATTTGTTCTCCTTAATCTAATTCTAATGTCTTTATGTGATTACATTGGGAGAGGTCTACCTCATCATTTTTGGCAATGTGAGGAACAATGCATTCTTTAAGGCATTTTGATTAATGAATCATAAATAGATACGCAGACAGATTAATAGAGACTTTGGAAGAAGGAAGTGTATGATTCCATTTTTTTCTGATGGGAAAATGAGACATGGAGTGATAAGTTCAAGGTCCCATGTCCCACAACTATTACCCGCTAAACATGATCCAGATTTTGTGAATCCCAGCTGAATAATCTTTTTACGCAACATTGTCTTTAGCTTCATGTTTATTTTCTTTTAGACATGGATAGCAAGCATATCTCCGAGTAAAATAAAGAGAATCTAGTCTTTGACCAGTTGACCATGCAAGACCCAGTAGCTGGGAAGTTGGTTAGGTCTCGTCAGAATGAGGTTGGATTTCTTTCTTTTTTTGACCTCTCCTTCTCCTTTAGCAAAAATTATTTAGCAGTGATCCATTTCTTGGAAGAAGTGAATTTCTAAGAAGCTTCTGAAATGACAATATATTTGTCTAGAAGACCAAAAAGTATGAATTGCAAAACTCATATAACTCAATGCTGGCCAGAGGTGTCTCCATCACTACAAAGCAGCACTAGCATCATCTGGAGGAGCTTAAAAAACAAAATGCTAATGCCTGGGCCCCATATCCAGAAAGCAGCATTTCATTGGTCTAGATGGGGCTCTCCAAGATGGTGCTACATGTGCAGACTAGGATCAGAACCTCTGTCTGATGCACCTGGACCACATTATCTGCAGGGACAGCAGGTCTGTGGAGTCATATCTGTCTCCTAGGGTGGTCTTCTTTGCTCAGGAGTAATTTGAAGTTAAACTAAGAAATCAGTTAGTGATATGGAAGGAAGCTCTGGACGGATAGAAAACAGCTGAATGTAATAGAAAGACCCACCCAAAATGGGTTTCTACCTCTTCCTATAGACCTCCAGTGTAGATTGGGCAATTGCAGGATGTAGGTTGACAAGCTCTCCTGACCTGGCTTCTGTCAGGGCTGACTGTAGCATTTCTGGCACCATTTTTGTAGCCAGCTGTATTATTATAGATCTTGGCTTTTAAATTTGGATACATAGCAATGCTGTTGTTTTTATGATTTATTCTGGCACATAATGACATTAATAGCAATTATCTTCATTGAAATTATATTTGGATGCTACTTTTTAAAGTGCTTTATGCATGCACTGATATTTGCTGAGTCATTTGTTTGGGAATAGGATGCACCCTGCATCTTAACTGATACAAGAAAGAGGTTTAACAGTCCAGTAAAATGCAGACTTCAACTGGTACATTAAAAAATATTTCTAATGCTTAGAAGAAATAAAAGAAATTTAAAGGAGCACACAAAATTTTTTTAAAGCTGATGTTACCTTTCTTTTGAGCGTCAGTATGTCACTGGTATCAAGTCAACGTTTGCAGTTTGGGAAAAATCTGCTCAGGACTATTTATTGTTTGTCAAAACTACGGGCAAGGCAAACACTTGCATCTCAGTTTGAGATTGAATTCAAGTTTTGTTTAGTGTTAGTGTCCTTAGCGGTTTCTTTTTAAAAATAGTTCTTCCTTTACTTTGTAGTTCATGCTTTTCCCAGGGTGGTGCAGAGGAATCTTTGGAAGGCTACAGCTAAATGGAAAAGGGCAGCCTCTCTACCTCAGGCAGACCCTCTGATTAATCAGGCTTTCTGTGATTGCAGGGGAGTGGGTTGGGAAGAGACAGGGGTAGTGGAACCCACAGGCCTTAGACTTTTCTCTTTACCTTCTAGGCTAGATCAAACTTGGTGGTAAGACATCCTCAAGTTTGTTTTCATATTGTGGCTTTGAAATTATTGGATACTGTCCAGATACTGTTTTGGAACAAGGAAGGGGAGAGCTAAGTGAATTTTTATAAACCATTTAATGTGTTTCTTAATATATTCACATTTACTCAAAAGACCCAAATATGGTTACATTTTACAAAGTCTTGTTCTGTTTGTTATTTGTCCTTCAAAATAGGAGTGCAACATTTGAACAGTTGACCTTTTACCGAGAGAGAATATTGAAATTTTTTTTGATAACTGATTTTATAAAGATGATGGTGTTAGACTAGTGTTACAATGACTATGTTGTTATAGAAAGAGTGATGACTGGGGGTCCGTTTGTGTCCAGGAGGTTGAGGCTGTGGCGAGCCATGATTGTGCCACTACTCTCCAGCCTGTGCGACAGAGTGAGATCCTAACTCAGAGAAGAAGGGCTTTTCCCAGGGTGGTGCAGAGGAATCTTTGGAAGGCTACAGCTAAATGGAAAAGGGCAGCCTCTCTACCTCAGGCAGGCCCTCTGATTAATCAGGCTTTCTGTGATTGCAGGGGAGTGGGTTGGGAAGAGACGGGGTAGTGGAACCCACAGGCCTTAGACTTTAGTAAATTGTTTGTGAAAGAGGTTATCGAGACTGACCCTGACCACTCATGCTCTTTTTTCCCCCCTCCTCTTGCTTTTTCCCTCTATGAGAAAAATCTACTTTCCTGGCTTGTATATCTTGGAAGTTTGAATACATTATTTTGGCACAGGACATATGGTAAATTTTTTGATAAGACCAGTATGACAAGTCAGAACCCACAGTGAAACTTTCTGCTCAGCAATTGTTCCCATTCTCACAGCCTTTGCTGTGGAATTGGTTTTCTACCTCTGACAAAACCAGCGCAGTAACGGCAGGGCTGGTGTCTGCTGGTCCAGCCATAGCTGGCTACACTCCCCTGACCAAAATGGCCCAAGTCCAAGATCCATCAAGTATCCTCCCTCCCCCACAGAATTCTCTCCCAGTTCCTTATTTCTGGCCCCACCCCTTTCTTTGCTCTCACCCTGTGACCTGACTTTCTCACAGAACTTTGTGGGAAAATAGGGGCTACGTGTGCACTCCATGTGGTTAAAAGTGAATTTCTATGCTGGAAACATTGCTTACACTAAAATAACATCCTAGATTTTACGTACAAAAGGAGGTTTCTCCAAGATGCTGTGAAGCATTACCAACTGCAAGTCTGGCCACAAAAAATAAAAACAGCATGTTCTCCTAACAGGCAGGTCTTCTTGAACAACAACAGCAACAACAACAACAACAAAAGCTTTGCAATTCTAAGTGAGAAAGATCATGTATATTTTTGTTCAATGTTTTATTATATTTTAGACTAGGGGAAATATCTGTCAAAAAGAAATCTTCTGATAATGGATGTAAATAATTTAAACCTAGTAAGTGGTTGTCAGAAATCACATTTAATTTTTTTAACCATAAAACTTTTAGATGTAAGCACAGTAAGTCATAGTATGTGTCCAAATATCTCATGAACGAAACAAGTTATTAGTTAGACAATCTTCAGTGGAAAATGGGAGATGAGGGAAATGTTATCTTCTTTCTTACACAGTGGGTTCATTCAAAATATTTTAAGGAACAAACCAGTAGAATTTTTAAAAATTGTGGGTAGAATTATCATAGCAAGATTTGGAGATTGGGACATCTTCAATGGACTCCCAAAGCCACTAAAATTGGAAAATATAAAATGTCCTCTAGATGGAGCACCAGGCTTTTTCTTTGTTGAGGTAAATAATTCTTATTTTTGTGAAAGGAATTTCAGAACTTCATTTTAAACAGAAAGTAATTTAAAGAATCTTATTCCTAGTCTTGGCACATATTACCGAGAACATCTATTTGTTGATGAAAGAGAGATTATGTTTCAGACAATGTAACTTATTCTCACATATCCTGGAGTAAAATGTGTTTGCTTTTTAAGTTTTCCAAGTGAGAGCCACTGAGTTCTGAAAGCTTGTGCAAGAGCCAGGAAAGCTACATGTTCTGCAAATATTTGAGTATAACTGAGAGGGAGGAATGGTCGGAACTGAGAATGGCAAGGGTTAATTAGGAAGCATTTCCCACAGGTAGCTTCAGGGCCTGCCTAAGTCATAATCCTGAAAGTGAAATACAGGAAACTTGAAGTCATCTGATAGATCCTTCTCCTTTTATAAAAGAAGAAACCAAGACCCAAAGAGGTAGTTGTCTTTCCCTTACATAAATGGGGTGGCACAAACCAAAACTGAATAGGCAGTGTAGTGGGTTTTTGTTATGTTAGCTGCTTCTTCCTAAACAATGATTTTCTTTTGGAAATTATATCCCTCCAACTGGAGGGACTTTTGGAGAGCTCATAGAGGAAGCTGAGGGGTCCCTAGAAACTACTTCTGTATAGTCAAAGGTTAGGCATGTGACCTAGTCAGGCACTCCAGGGACTTCAAGTCTTTAGCAGAGTTTTTGTAAGAAAATATGAAACAGTTGGAATTCATTTATATTAGATGATAACCTAATATTCATTTTATAAAGCTGATTCTTCAAACTTCTTTTTATTTCTGTGGGATCTCTGATAGCCTTCTGGTAATTTCCCTTTTTGCTTAAGTTTGGCCAGAGTTAGTTTCTGATACTTAAAACCAAAGAACCTTAAGTAATTCGAGCAACTACCATTCAACCCAAGCAAGACCTTCCTTTTTATTATTATTATTTTTTATTTTAAAGATGTGGGGTACAGTTCAGAATTAGGTATTTAAGTGGTCATCATACAGGGTAAAGTTTGGTCCTGCCTTTGGTCCCTGCTTTGCCTGGTTTGAGATCAGGTACCTTTATTGATGTTTTGTGCCTCCCTTCCCTTTCCAGGTCATGTCCTGCTACTGCCAAGCCCTTTCTTATTGTATTATGGTAAACGTTCAGGGTCTGCTTATGAGTGAGAACGCTGCAAATTTAAATCACTCAACAGAGTCACCATAAGTCACCAAGAGTCACTTAAGACTGATTCATATAAGGAAAATAGCGCACTCCTTTCTAATTGCCCCAACCATAAACATATTTAGAATATTATGCACTAGAACTTTTGAGCTATGACAAATTTTAAACTGTAGTAAAAATAATCTGACAACATGAAATATAATAAATATGTGATGATTAAATGAGAAAAAGTTTTCCATTATATTACATTATACGAGAGAGTACCCTAAAACTATATTTTGATATGGCACATTTTTTTTTCTGATCATAAAAGTAATATTGATCTATTTCACCCAGGTTTCTTTAAATATTAAAAATTATATAAAATAAACACACTTTTGCCTGTCTTTCTATTAGAAATGAGGGAAAAAGCAAACAAATTCAAAACTTGAAAAATAGTATAAGCTACAAGCTATAGAAATGCATGATGTTTGGGCCAAACTAAAATAGCAGTGGAATAATAAGGCCTCTAAAAATTTTCCCCTTTCAAATTTCTCCTCAAAAAGCATTTGGCTTAACTCTGCTATTTAGAAAATGTGTTACAAAAACCTTATTTTTCTTTTTAATGTAATGTCTTTTAATGTACCCAGCAAGTGGATACTGCTTCCCTAATTTTTTAATATCTCAGAATATAATTTTTAAAAAAGGAATTTGATGTTTATACAAGTTTCTTTAGGCTATTATAGTCAATCTTTGAAATAGTGCCTAATCAAATCACATGATATGATTTAAAAACTGACACGTCTCATATATCAACGATGAAATCGACTAGAAACAGGTCATTCTTATCTTATTGGTGTTTTAATATAGAATTTGCAGTTTGGCTCAGTTTGGCAAGACAGACAAAAGAATGTTTAACAGCTCAAGAGCATGCACATTGACATTCAAAAGTGAGCCAGCAGAGGGCTTTTCTGTACTTGCAATAAATGACTTGTTACTGATAGATTCTTAGAACAATTGAAGAAAAAATACCTTATAAAACACAAGCTCATGTTAAAGGGAAATCAATGTCTTAGACACAAGCTAGCTTAAATAAAAAAGTAGAAAGCCTGGTTAATAGAATGAAGCTTATGTGATTTAATTCAACCTAATATTTGACTTATTAATGTAACATCTTTTCGAAGATTGCAATGTATGTTACTCGGGTAAAAGTGCATGTTAAAAACATACCATTTTAAAGTTTTAGGAATTTTAGATGGGCTGAAGGGAAGGCATTCTAACCAGATGTTCCAACAGAGACAAAGCTCCATCGAAAGAGTCATGCAGGCAAAATGGATGGACAGTGAAAATGTCCCAGTTTGGGGGGTCCACTCAAGTTAAAGTCTGATATAAACAATACCCTAATGTGGCTTTTTAATTGGGTCACAGAAGTGTCCTACAACCAGCTCCCACTGGTTTATAAAAACCAATGATTAAATTTGCAGGAATTTTGTGAGCCAGTTGAAATCACTTTGGTAGCTCAAAATTGGCCACGGTGGGAGTATTTATACCATGGCAATATACAAATGCTACAAATTAGGATCCTCCACTTTTCCCAGAGCTGGTTGTTGAACATTTACCAGCACATCACTGGACTTCACAAAAAGGGAGATTTTCTTGAGAATTGTGCCATCTAACATCATGAATACATTCTCATGTCTATTTGTGGCTGCCCTGTCCAGCTCAGCTGATTGTGCAGAACTTCATCCTTGAAGGTTTGGTTTATTCCTGCAAATATTAGGAATTCAATCTGGCTCTTTAACTAATACGTGAGGTGGGATCTGGAGGTAGATTCTTGGATTCTGGAGCCACTTCTGGTGTTTGGTGTGCAGGCAAAGATATGGGTATGAGATGTTGATCAAGAAAGAGGCCTTGGTGTGTCTGACCATTGAGCTACCACCATCCATTGTTTACTTTGTCCTCTCTGGTCAAAATGTAGCAAAAGCAAATTTCCTAGGGATGCTTAACCTGTGTCTCAATTCTATCTTCTAAAATGCTATAACCTTTCAACTGCACACAATGCCATCTATCATTGTTGATATAATCAACACTGTTATTTTTAAACGCAGTGGAGTCTCAGAGTTATTAACACTATGCTCAGATAGGTAACGAAAAATTACGTTTCTATTTTTATTTTTTTCTGTTGCTGACCTTATGACTACCATTCACTCCTCAATTTGGATGACTTCAGTAGATGTCATTCTGAATTCCAGTGTCTTTCCTTGCTGTCATCTAGGTGTGAGGCGTGGAGGGGGCTCAGTTGTCCTTGTCTGCCTTCAGGAGACTGGATCTTTCAGTCTGGACATCATTTTCTGGAGGAATGTGGGTCTCTGCTATGAGTGGCAGGGCTTCCCCTTGGTTAGCGACCTCTGCTATACTACTGCTTTTGTCCCTAGTGCTCTGCTGATGCCTGCAACTGCTGATGGAAGGCCCTCTAACTCCTGTGTTGTTCTGATTATTTTTTCTGATGATTCAGGGCTCTACATCTGCTCTCACTGGCTTTGTGGAACCCTCTGAATGTTAATCGTTGGCCATGCAGTGAAACATGAAGACGTCTGCTACGGAGGTGATTCTTCCTGCAGCACTGAAGCCAGACTCAACTTCCTTGCACAGTATTCCGTTGGAGGCCTGTGGTGTCACCTGGTAGTGCCCAAGAGAGCTGAACTCAGGTCCTTTCCTAGCTTATCCATACTTTGCTTCTGCCTTTAGTATGCCCTTTGTGGAGTCAGCTTTCCTACTCTAATTCATTATTCTTCCCACAGTCTCTCTGGCTGTGAGTGATGGACTTGAATTCCTTCCTCCTCTTGCCTCACTGACAGCTCCATCTTATAAGTGATAAGATCCAGTTCCTCAGTCTTGCCTCTTACTGTGTCAAAGGGTGAGGTAAACAGCGTAAACATTTCTTTCTTTTTTGAAAAAGCTTGGCTTTCAAACTTTTCTTTTTGTATACAAAATAATCTCATTTAATGTGTTTGAAGCTGAATATTATATTTCCCTTTTTTTCCTTTTTGTTTTCTGGCTTAAATAATCTAAATCCTCAAGGCAGATGCATGGGAGAAGGTCATACCAATGAAATTGTGAAAAAGAAAAACACTTTAATATACTTAAAATATCTTCTCTGTTAAAGACACTTAACTTCTCTTACCCCTTGAATTAGAAACTCTTTGAGAGAAGGCTCTTCAGCTCAAGAACCATTCTCTCCTGAGTATCTTCTTTTGTCTGTGTCAGTAGCTCCTTCTCTGTGTTATCCTTCCTATCAGCTATTAAATAACTACCTGTATCCCTATAAATAAACAAAACAACTCCATGGACTTCATATCAGTCCAAATTGGAATTTTCTTTGATGTTTCCTATCTCAGTGAATGATAACACCATCTACTCAATTAATCATGCCAATTCCACACCTTCCATTCCAGACCAAATTGCTATCATCTTTTGTGGACTACAGTAGTTTCTGTAGCTATTTTTTTCCATTTACTTTTGTCCTCCTTGAATACAGAGTAATCTTAAAAGTATTAAAAATATGTTTATATAATATATAAAACCTATACTATATATGTGTGTGTGTATATTTGTGTGTGTATATATATTTGTATATATAATACACAAACATATGCAAACTTGTTTATATTACTCTTTTGCTTCAAACTCTCACCAGTTTCTATTCTTGGGATGAAGTTCAAAATTCTTAGAATGGTCCAAAGCACTTGAATGACTCACATTGCTGCACCTGCATCTCAGCCACGCACCATTCTTTCCCTAGCTTCCCTTACTCCAGGCACACAGGGTCTTTTATTTCCTCAAGCCTGCCAAGTTCCTTCCTCCTTAAGGTATTATGTATGCTATTTTCTCTGCTTGGTAGAATCTTGGCTTCCTCTGGCTAACTCCAGTTCTTAATTTAAAAGTAGTCTTTTCCTAGAAGACCTTGTGGACCCTTTCTTTCTCTATAAGACTCTTTCAGGTCATCTGTATTTTTCTTTAATAACATATAACACAATGCAGTTAAATCATTATTTTATAATGATTTTAATGTTGTTTTCCTCACTGGATTATGATGTTTATTTATTTCTCTATTTCTTCTGCCTAGAATTATGATGCCCCTTAAATTAGCTTAATAGACAATTTGTATATGTTTTATCTGTATAAGCCTCACACCTTCTTCTTTTTTTTTATATATATAATATTTTTTTATTGTGATATTGAGGGGTACAGTTAAGGGTTAGGTACACAAATATGTCTCGTTCAGGCACCCTTGTTGATAAGGAGTGTCCCCCCATCCCCAGACAGGTATTTACTGCCATTAA
>CAUYQG010215978.1:0-18939 GCA_963574415.1 Tarsius wallacei | reverse complement strand
TGACAAAGCCTCCAACAACAACCACTGGGGAGAGGAGAAAATATTCAGTAAATGGTGCTGGGAAAACTTGCTGGCTGCATGCAGAAGATTGAAAAAGTATCCCTACCTATCACCACACACAAAAAATAACTCTAAATGCATCAAAGAATATATTTTAATGGACAATATGCCAAATTTTAGCAGGAAAGCAGGGGGAACATTTAATGTAATGGCAAAAGGAAAGGCAGAAGGGAAGAAAGAAAACAGAAAAAACAGAATATGGTCAAGAGACCAGGAAAAACATGACAGCTGTCCAATTGGCGGTGGTTGATAAAACGCCCTTTAAAAATACCCTCACTTCTTTTTGGGGGGCATCTGTTCATACTTAGAAGAGTCAAAGTCCCTGAAGTGTCACTCACCGTGAGGATTTTATCATCACATGAGACAAGAGGTATGGAATGGAAATATTTGATTTTCACATCATACTTTCTCATGTATTCTTCAAAATCAAAATCACACTGGAAGAAGATGAAAGCTTCAAGTTATCTTGTTAGAAATTCAGAGAGTGGGCTGGGCCTGGTGGCTCTACCTGTCATCTCAGCACTTTGGGAGGCCGAGGAGAGTGGATTGCCTGAGCCCGCAGGTTCGAGATCAGCCTGGGCAACTTGGCAAGACCTCATCTCTACAATACATCAAAAAAATTAGCCGGGCATGGTAGCACAGACCTGTAGTTCAGCTACTTGGAAGGCTGAGGCGGAAGAATGGCTGGAGCCCAGCAGATCAACGCTGGGTTGGTGGTGAGTGTACTACTGCACTCCAGCCTGGGCAACCAAGTGAGACTCCAACTCAAAAAAAGAAAAGAAAGAAATTCAAAGGCTAAATCATCGGGAGTGGCTGACCTCTTGAGAAATTTCAGAGGTGTCCCCAACAAGCATGCTGTCTATGACCCTAAAGGCAAGAGAGAGGAGAATATGTGACCATAGTGCTTGCTAAAATGTGAACAGGCATTATTAGATATGTCACGGTTCACATGGATTTTAGTACCAGACTCTCACAGCCTGAATTCTAGTCACACCACTTTACAGAGACATAATTTTGGGCAAGTTATTTGACTACTCTATTTTCTTTTCTGGAAAATAGCCAAGATCATAACAGTATCTACTTTAGAGGAATTCAATAATAATCAAATATTTATTTTAATGTATATAAAATACTTAGCTCTATAATAAGTGGTCCCAGGAGAGTAAATACTTGGTGACTTTTAGCCATCACTCCTGTGTCTGGTGCCTTCTGTCTCATCACCTGTGCCACTTGAGATCCCAACAATTCCCTTCCCCATATATTCCTTCATTCTGTGATTCTGCTCTTGAGGAAGAAGGGATAGCCCCAATAGTTTATATTCTCACTGTGGAGTGTTGGTTAGGCAGACGTTGGTGAGCTAATCAGGCAACTTAGCAGCTAGTGTGTACATGAAAAGGACTCATGTTCCAAATCATTGTTATATACTTTACATTTTAAACAGGACTATTTTATTAGGATGTCGAGACAGGGGGGTGTGGAGGCCAAGGGTAGGTGTATGTGAAACTACAGCCTGCGAATAAAGTGTGTTTGAGAGAGAAATGCATTTCTTGCTGAAAATGTACTTGAATTTCTGCAAAAGGAAAACAGTATCATATCAAATAATATTCAAAATGCTCTAAAACGTTTCCACAAACCTCATCCCTTCAATGAAATAACTTTTTTATGCCAATTTTTTAAACTTAAAAAAAAATTTTATTAAAAAGATGTGGGGTACAATTCAGGGTTAGGTATATAAACATTGATCATGCAGGTACCCTTGTTGATGAGGTATGCCCTCCCTCCCTTGGCAGTTTCCCTCAACTGCCAGTCCCACCCCTCTTTCCCCTGACAGTTTCCGCTACCAATTGCTTTCTTATAGCATTATAATTATTCAAGGTTCGCTTATGAGTGAGAACATATGGACCTCTGCTCTTTGTTTCTGTGATACATCACTGATTATGATTGACTCCAAATCCATCCAAGTGGCTGCAAAGTCCATATATTTGTCCTTCTTTATGGCAGCATAATATTCCATCGTGTGTATGTACCACATTTTCTTTATCCAGTCCAGTACTTCATAAGAAATTATTATGGATGCTGTAAGGAGAGAGTTAGGCTGATTGTAGTCTAGATGCAAATCATTTAAACACATTATTTCTATAAAAGAAAATAATTCTATTTTTCTCAAAAAAATAGTGAAAAAGATGTCAATTCTACTGTACTATGTGCAAAAGTAATGTTAAAATGATTGCTGATTTTTTGAGAAATTTTTGGATAGAAAATTCATTTTTCAACATATGCAAAATAATTTGGGAGCTCTTTGGATCCCAGTTAATATAATGGTAGGATGTCCAGTGAGGAGCAATTATGAAAAAACCAATAGCAATTTTATCAATTGAGATTTTATGTGTTCCTCCTTATTTTCCTTAACTTTGGTTAAAGGTATTCGTGACTTTAAACAAGTCTGTCCCAACTCTACTTTTAAATCTTGGTATTATGTCAATGTTGCATTCTGGTAACACTTATTGGATTACCCGAGATGCCATGGATATTTTATTAATCACACATTAAAAGAAATTATATTTTTTTGGCACCACAGGTGTTATGATGCATCCATAATTGATGCTTATTTCAGTTAAAAAATATTTAAGTTGAATCTTAAATTAATGACATTTAAGTTTAGATAATTTCTAGGCTATTTTAGAGAAAATAGCTGAAATGGAAAATTATTCACTTCTTTTGGTTAAAAATGCTATATGAAAATTCATTCTACTATTAATATTTATGAACACTTTCCTTGCAGTATTTTCTTATTTCAGTTAACATTTAACATTTTCTCTCAATATCAATGAGAAATATCAAGCAAAAAGCAATCTCCTTCTGTTTTAATACCCATAAGTGAAATAACATAGGTTGAGAATTTTTACAACAGTTTTAATGTTTATGTTTTTAAAAATTTATTTTCAGTTGGCATACAATAATTGTGTATATTTATGGGGTACAATGTGATATTTTGATCTATATATACACTGTAGAAAGATTCAGTCAAGCTGATTAACATACCAATTATGATTAAAGTTGTTACCCCCAAGTTGTAAGGGTCAAGCATCAACTTTGAGACAGAAACACCTTCCCCTTAATTGAAAGGATAAACCTTCAGCACACAAAGCAAATGTAATTTTGTTTAAAAATTATTTAACACAAGTATTGCCCCTAAATATCAGGGGAAAGAAAGAAACATTAGGTATCTAGTCTTTTTAGGAATTTTATATATGCTATTTTATTTCATCTGTATCGAAATCCTGAGAAGTAAGGATTATCTTTATTTTACCAAGGCAGAAGAAAGAATAGTTGAGACTGTGAAAGAGATTAAGAATTACCCTGTCATCCCTAGTAGCTGGCAGCGCTAGTATTGCCTGGCAAATTGTTAACTGCTGTGATAGATGGAAAGACAAAAATCCATATCCTCAACAGTAAGTTTCATTTTAAAAGCAGACAAAGTACACATTATGTAGCATTCTGATACTTTGTCATGTGTGAATTGCCCTTGATTTACCTCAGCACAGCAAAGTAAGACTTATCAAGATAAGACTAATAATATCAGCCACATTAAAGATTCCAGCTGAAAGAATTCTGTAATTCCAGCATACAAGCATGTACTTCACTGAAGGAAAAGCAAAAGCAAAAACCCTGATTTTTGTTCCCTTCTATAATTATTCTTAAATCAATTACTTGGCCAACAGTCAACAGCCTTATTTGCTCACAGATTAATTTTTTATTCACTATATTCCTGATTTAAGTATACGCACGGTACCCTTTCTTCTACCTATCTGAAGTATAAATAGGAGAGAAAATAAACTCAGGATCCAAAAAAGAAAGAAAAACGTTACTATCAACAATATAGCACTGTTGGAAATGTAATTTCAATGTTTATATGCAGTTTGAAATTGAGAATGAAGTGTTAGTGTTTGCAATTTTGGCACACACAGCTGGTAAACTCTCTCCAACATGCCTAAATGCTTCTTCAGGTCTCAGCTCAAAGTTGAGAGACTTTGTGAATCTGACAAACGAATGGTCTCCAAGGCCCTTCTTGACTGATGATCAAAACTACAATGAGATACCATCACACACCAGTCAGAATGGCTAATATTAGGACAAACAGTCACCACCACAGATATTAACAAGGCTGTATGCACTGTTTGTAGGGATGTAAGCTAGTCCAACCCCTGCTTACAAAAGTAGTGAGGAGATTTCTCAAAGACCTACAAATAGATTTACCATTTGGCCAGCAATCTCACTACTGGGTATGTACCCAAAGAAGCATAAATTATTCCACTGAAAAGATACCTACATTCATATGTTTACTGTAGCACTATTCACGACAGCAAAAACATGGAACCAATCCAGATGCCCAACAATAGAGTAACAAATTTTAAAAATGTGGTATACGTACTACATGGAATATAATGGTAAGATGTCCAGTGAGGAGCAATTATGAAAAAGCAAAGAGTAATTTTATCAGTTGAGATTTTATGTGTTCCTCCTTATTTTCCATAATTTTGGTTAAAGGTATTTAATGCCTTCCAAACAAGTTTGTCCCAATTGTACTTTTAAATCTTGGTATTAGGTTAATGTTGCAATCTGGTAGCACTTATTGGATTATCCGAGATGCCATGGATATTTTATTCACCACACATTAGAAAAATTATATTTTTTGGCAACACAGGTGTTATGATGTATCCATAATTGAAGCTTTGTGCTTATTTCAGTTAAAAAAAAATAAGTTGAATCTCAAATTAATGAAATTTAAGTTCAGATAATTTCTGAGCTACTTTAGAGAAAATAGCTGAAATGGAAAATTACTTCTTTTGGTTCAAAATACTATATGAAAATTCATTCTGCTATTAATATTTATGAACACTTTCATGACAGTATCTTCTTATTTCAATAAATATTTAACATTTTCTCTCCATACCAATAAGAAATATCAAGCAAAAAGCAGCCACGAGAAAGAAGAGAAGCATGTCATTTACAGCAATATGGGTGTAGCTGGAGGCCATCATTCCAAGCACATTGGTACAGAAACAGAAAACTGAATGCAGGATATTCTCATTGTAAATGGGAGCTAAATACCAGGCAAACATGGGCACAGAGATGAGTACAGCAAACACTGGAGACTTCTAAAGAAGGGAGGGAGAGGAAGAAGGATTGAAAAACCACCCATTGGGTTCCATGCTTGCCACCTGGGGAAGAAGGTGGTGGGCTCAACAGAGGCCTAGAACTCACCATCACACAATACACCTAATAACAAACGTGCACATGTACCCGTGTGCACATTTATCGAATCTAAAATATAACCATAGATTTAAAAACATCTCATTAGGTTTAACTCTGTCGTTATAGCATCGGCATTTGAGATAAAGCTATGGTAAATTGACCACATAAGATAAATCATGTACCGATTAAAGACTCAGTCAGGGGAGAGCATATCAATGCACCCCTGATAATTCCATAAAAGAAATGAATGGATAAAAAAAAAGGATAACAAACTCATGGCAATGACACAGCCATACTGCCAGTTGAGGTATGAGGATTTGGGGATTATCATCTTGGGTTGTTGGATAACCTATATGGCTAGGGGTAGGGAGGAATGCAGGGAGGAGAAAGACAGTGAAACTGGTCTGTTGCTTTCTTCTGGATTTCAAGAGGAAGGGGAAAAGAGGCAGAGAAGTGAGAGATTCCCAAAGAGGAGGCACCCACCTGCTCAACTGACCTCTGCTAACCTCCATCACATTCGAGTGAATTCACAGAACATAAGAAACTGTTGGCTTTGATGTCAAGAAATCTGTCAGTTGCAGCTGATCCATATTTATTCGTTTGTTTCTTTGTTTATTTCAGCAAGAACAGTGCATGTGTTTTGTTTCCAAAATAATCTGCAAGTCCAAGGAGTTTTCATGAAGCTTTACAGATCTCTTAAGAGAGGATTTGAAGGCCAGTTTTCGTCCTAAGTTTCATCCAAGTGATAGGTTTAAGCAAAAGACACTTTGGAGTGGAGAATATTATAATGAGATAACATGAATGACAGAGATGATAGTCTTACTTAAGAGAACGTAAAACCACATACGGCGACTTCCCTTGTGTCTTCTATCTCTTACATTTTCTGTGTTTAGAATCTCATGATCTCGTAAAGGAAACACACAGAGACAGTTGTAATAGATTGCAAAAAAATGCTCAAGTGACTCATATGCCTTTGAGCTATTTGGAAGGACGCAGGAGGGGATCTAAACAAACACTGGGTCTCAAGAAAGAGTTATCAGAGAAGATGTTGTCTGAGTTAATTCTGCAGTGCGAGTAAGCCTTAGACAAAAGAGAAGAAGATACAAATTATTTCCCCGGAGAAAGCAATGTTGACTAAGTCCCATCAGCAAGAGAAGAGTGCAAATGTATGATTGGAACACAATATTTGAAGAGAATTGGTTGAGCTGAGCTGAGTCATTTAGATTGCTTAATTACTTAAAATTGTTAGAATTTAATATGGAAAAATAGTCACTGAAGGACTTTAAGCAGAGGAAGATTTGCATTAGAAATATGACTTTGGTTAATAGGTGGAAGTTGGATGGGAAATAAAAATACTGGAAAGTAGTTAAGAAAATGTGATAGTGTTTCAGACTATAATGCCTGCCAGACCGGAAATAGTAGATAAAAATTCGATGCATCTGGACAACTGTTATACAATAGAAACATACTGAGACCAAACACATTTTGGAGTAAACACATTAAGAAAAGGTAAAACAGAATAAACTAAATTTTAACAATATATTACACTCCACCAAATATATCTAGAATATTATCATTTTAACAAGTACACAATATTTAAAAGTATTAGTGAGAGATCTTAAATTTCTTTTTTTAGACAGTCATCAAAATTTGGTGTGTACTGGCCAGGCGTGGTGAGTCAAGCCTGTCATCCCAGCACTTTGGGAGGTCGAGGTGAGGGGACTGCCTGAGCCCACGGGTTCGAGAACAGCCTGGGCAACTTGGCAAAACCTCATCTTTACAATAAATTGAAAAATTAGCCAGGCGTGGTAGTGTGCACCTGTAGTTCCTGCTACTTAGAAAGCTGAGGGGGAAGAATCGCCTGAGTCCAGCAGGTTGACATTGGGTGGCCATGAGCCTGCCACTGCACTCCAGCCTGGGTGACAGAGTGAGACTCCAACTCAAAAAAAAGAAAGAAAAAGACAATTTGGTGTACATTTTACGCTTAAAATACATCTGAATTCCTATACTAAATATCTTCAGAATTACTTGATTTTGATTTGCATATATCTTGATCTAACTGGAACCTCATCTTCATTTAAATTTTATAAAATATACGGTACAAAAAGTAGATTCACAAATGCTAGTTGTTCTGAACATAAAGTTTCCCAATAATTAGCTGAGTGCTCAACTGTAATTTAAATTTAAGGCAAATAAATTCTAATTCCTCTGTCATACTAGCCACATTTCAAGAACTCAATAACCACATGTGACTGACCAGTGGTTACTGAATCGGATAGCACAAGAGCTCTAGAAGGTACAGTAGCCGCTCTTGGTGATGTTATGAGTCTTAGGAAAAGAAAGAGGATGTAAATAAACATGCCTCTGGTGTTTTGAGATTGGACAAAGGCTAGATAATTTTTGTATTTACTGAGATAAGGAATAGAAGGCAAATGCATTCTATTTTCTTCTGTTTTCATTCAATTAAATGCTGTCTGAGCTAATCCTGTATTTCTGGATGAATCCCCGATTGGCTGTCTTGGTCAGTCTTGGAACCACACGTTTTCAGTAGCAGTATCTGTGTGTGTGTGTGTGTGTGTATGCTCATGTGTTTGCATGTGTGAGAGGGTGTGTGTGTTAACATGGTGTCTAAGCTCAGAGAATATCAATTCTCAAGTAAATCACACTTCACACACATACGCCACCATACACAAGTTTCCAATCTTGGAGATTTTTTCTTCTATTCAATTTGGAATCTTATACTTTACTAATGTAGTCTTAAATATACGTAAAAACTGAAGTTATTGTTAATGTCTGTTCTTCTTAGAAGGTTTCAAGAGAAGAATATGAGAAGCAATCTTTCCCCTCATGGTTATGTACTTCATAACAATTTGCAACATAAATTTCAAAAAATGGAAAAGTTGAATTTCAAAGATTGTCGACCGTATGCTTAATATTTTGACGATTTTTAGAAAATATCTCGTGGTTTACTACCATTGAAAAAAATTAAATCAATAATTGGCAAATACATAGTTCACAAAAACTGGTAAGTTAGAAGAATGCTATGACTTGTAGGGTCATTTTTGGTCACTGTGTTGTGCTTACTGTATGCCAGGCATTTCCGAAGAACTTTAGCTATATTAGTTCACTTAATTCTTAAAATAGTCCTGTCATTCAGCTTCTTTTATCACCATCATCTCTGCTTCAGAGATGAGGAAAATGAAAGAAAAGAAGACAAGTAACAAAGGTAAGTTCACTCAAATGGTTAACTACAGAAGCAAGGTGTGAATCCTGATCTTCTGGGACCAGAGGTTGGTGGCTGTGTCCTCCAAGCTATCGATATAATTTCTCACTCTGCTGCTTGATTGTGAAAGCATCTGATAAATCCCCCCACAAAGGTAATAACTTGGATTTGAATGGCTATACTCAAAGCATGTTGATTAGTATCTAGAGGATAACCTTCCCTAAGATGCCACCAGATGTGTAGAATTTGAGCTTTTCTTGATTCTGTCATGTTTTATTTTTTATCTGTGAATTTTGTGGGAAAAAAAGAAGTCTTATTTATCCAACTTGCAGAGACGCAAGCAATAGCCAATACATAAGAGAATAAAATTAAGATTCAAAGTGGCCTTGATAAAACCAACATTTTGCCTTTGTAACAAAACCAGCATTCAATTTCTGCTTGGGTATTAAAAATGAAAACAGCAAAAATAAAGAATGCACAAAACGGAATGAGAAAAAGAGTCTTAACTGCAGTTGACTTGATAAAAATTGGAGTACTTTAGTTGACCACAGATTTTAGCAATTAAACCCAAGATGATGTCACCTAATAGCGGCCACCATCACACCAAATCCTTCTTCCAACATGCTTGCTACACACATTGTTCAAATCAACTGAGACTTTTCCCATTATTGTATTCAGCACCAGTCAGACCACATCTAGAAAATTGACTCTAGTTCTAGAGATCAGGGTCTGAGACAAAGTAGAGAGAATTAAAAAATGTTTTTTTAGAAGAGTTAAAAGTTTGGTACATAGTGTGTGTTAGAGCACACTCCCAGCAGGGTCTCCAGAATGTTTTTAGGCCCACTAGGGGTGTGGGTATCTGGTGTGTGGCCCAATGCCGCATGAAAGATGCAAAGAGTTGCACAGAAGTTAGATTAGAAAACATCATGTATTTGTAAAGTAAATTAGAGAGAGAGAGAGAGAAGGAGAAGATTCACCTCCCCAAGGTAGGGGAGGGATCAAAACCTGGAAGCAAGGCAACAAGCCATAACTCGAAAAGCACATGGCCGTACCGGAGTCTAGTATGGCATAGCAAAAAGCTGCTCCTGGTTGGGCCCTTTGAAATATTTCCCTTGGATGGGGAAGGTCATTCAGGCGATTGGATGGTGGTCTGCTCCATGTTATCATGAAGGGACAGGTCAGAGCAGGGACTGACCTCAGGTGATGGACAGCAGGCATCTGGGTGGGCTAGTCACATGATTGCTGCCATGGTGGTGAGCTAGACGGGAGACAAAGGGAGGGGATTTTCCTGCAGGAGCCTTGTCAAACATTTGCAGTCCACAAATGCCTTGACCAAAAGGAGGTCTATTATCATTTCTATGACTCTGTCTTTGTCTTGCATCTCATGGAGATTTGTGGAGTGGGTGGGGTAGGCTGCCAGTTTGGCCTGCAGTAGAATGTCTGAACACTTCCTAAAACCTGCTTTTTGGAAATTTATCTATCTATGTCTAACCTATGCTACATTCAAAGCATGTCAGGGGTAAATTCTAAGCAAAAATAACTGTGCTGAGGCAAAAAGACTATACTCAATTAAGTTTAGTCTAGGTTTCTTTCCATCTGGATATGCCACAAAAGAATAGTTGAAAAATGAGAGGAGAAAAGATTTAATTGAGGATGTAATCAAATTCTTCACTATTGGGAGGTGGGATGGATGCAGCACGCACAAGAAGGCATAGACTTATTCTCTCTAATGTTTCAAAGGGAAATTATAAGATCAGTAAGTAAGAGCTGCAAGAAGACTGACCACTTAAATTCATTAATGCAAATGCACACCTTGTGAAGAAAGAATTTTTCCATCTCTGGAAGTAAGCAAGCAAGCAGTTGATGAATATCAGCACTATTTTTGTCAAACTGTCTGAATTGAAGAGTTTAGATTAAACGACCACTGAGGCCCCTTCAGGTTCTGCTAAAGAACCTCTTTTCACGTGGCATCTCTGTTTTCTTCTGTACCTGAATTTTAATGAAATGTTATTTTAGCTTAATCGAGCAAATCATTTATTTTTGCTAACTTAGTACATTTAATCAATGTTAAAAGCATCGAGTGCAAATACATGAGAGAAAAATTAAGTGAAATAATCACTACTCAAATAAACCTTTGTCTTCTGTTAAGTTCTGGTGATAATCTCCAAATTTATGTGCGAAATCATGACACAGTGGAACCATTTAAAATGCAAGTTTAATAAATTGGTATAAGGAAAAGCTAATTAATGAGATCTGAGTGTGCCTTTGTATCCCTTTGTCACTGACTATTTCATTAAAACAAGTTCATTAAAACAATTTACTACACTCATCTCAATTTTGTGTTTGACTAGGCCTAACCACTCTGAAACACATCTTTGAAAACAGATATTGTACTGTAAGGATCTGTATCTCTCTGTGTATTAGGATAATTATAGCTTCGCACAGGAGAGTCAGGCAGTAGCATGACACTGTGATTTTGAAAGTATACTTTGGAATAAAGTCCTTGGCGTCTTATCTTCTTGAAGTTCTTGATTAATTTTATAACAAAAGATTTTGCTAGGTTGGAACTGCCCATTTGATCTTTATTAAAGAGACTAAAGTCTCATGAAGCAGATACCAGCTAAGCTAATTATTTTCAATGCAAAAATGCAGCTGAATCTATCTCTCAGACCTGATCAGAAATACATAATTTTTTAACAATGGCTCAGAACTGAAAAGAAAAAACAATGCACAGTTTTTGTCTCAGAACGCAAAAGGCGACTACTGCAGAATACATTTCTGAGTTAGCACAGTTTCTCTTCTCTATTTTAAACGAGGCAGGAAGAGATGGTGCTTTTTTTCCTGGGACCAAGGAACAAGCATTAATTCGCCTAAAAATTCCAAACCTGATTTTAGTAATGTCTTAACAACCTAAAAAGATATAACCGCCATAAATAATGCCGTGTGGTGACATTTCCACTTGCAAACACACATCCAAGTCAAAAGTATATGTTTTCAGTTGGACTGGAAAACGTTCAGAATGTTCAGATTTTACCTTACTTATCAAACCCATACTTGGCTGAATGTTTGGTGATGTCCAAAACACATAGACTTATTTCCATCATGAAGAAACTGTAGCCCAGGAATTTTAACATTTGTGGAGTCACTGAAAATATTTTTGTTTTGCCTTGGTTGTAATTCTGTATCCTTAAGTTGTGATCAGACGTTTGACTTAGGACAACCTGTTATGAGTGACCAATTACAAAAAGTCACTACAGCATGTGACTGGGTAAATATTTCATTCCCTCTTCTCTCTTCTCTTGTTCCTTCTCTCTTTTCCTTCTCTCTCTCATTTTCCTTCTCCTTCTTTTATTCTTCCTCTCTTCCTCCTTCACTACCCCCTCCCCTTTATCCTTTCTTTTTAGTTGAAAAATACATGCTATAAAAATTGAATAACAAAATAGTTTCCTTTTATAGAATTTTTTTCTTGCTCCACTCATAAAATATTCTTATGAAGAACTAATGTTAAATGCAGACCAAGTACCAAAAGCAAACAGAAAAACTTTAGGCTTTATTATTTATTATTCTAGATCATTGCAGATTATGTATCTCTGCGTACAGAACTAAAAATATCTTAATACAAAAAACTGTATCTAAATTTAAAGATAATTTGAAATTTTCTCAATTTGTTTAATTTTAAAACTTAATCTGGTTTTGAAAAAGTGCTAGCCATTTCAAAGTTTCCCTTACAAATTCTTGTTCTGTGGCTCACTCTGTAGTTCTTTTGTTTGCTTGTGTGTGTGTGTGTGTGTGTGTGTGTGTGTGTGTGTAGGCACATCTCTGTGAATATGTGGAAGAAATATTCAGTAATACAAATTTCAGTTCAGTAATCAGAGTTCTAAGCTTACCTGACCACATTTTGAGATATTTTTAAAAATCCCCCATGCATTGATGAGAGATACGCATTAGCAAAAATGAATGACCTCTAATTAGAGATGACCGCATGACATAATTTACTCTGCTTCAACAAAATAAGATTAAAACTTGAGGAATGGAGCAAAGAGGGAGAAGTGAGCCACATCCCTTTGAAATAATTTTCTTAGGACGTATCCAACTGGGATCTCTCTCAGTTTTCCTTTGGGATCATTCCATGGCAGGAAAAGGGGGAAAAAAAACACAAAATTCTGTCACAGTGAAGTTTATGTGTGAGGACAGCCTATCCTGCCAAAAAGGTCACAGACCAAGGCCTCCTTGATTTCCATTTTAATGACCTATGCAGTCATTCTTTTTACAGAACATTCCAGTGAGTGGTGGAGACGAGTGAGGAGGAGGAGAAGAAACCCAGAGCAGTACGATTTTTTTAAAGTAATAATTTGATACTAAAATTTTCTCAATCAGGACATTTTTTATCCCTTCTTATCACTCCCCAGGCTTTCCTTCCATTTTTCGGTAAAGGACTCAAGGAGCAGCAAAACTAGCATGAGATTGTTCCACTTGCTAGAGAGGATGACAGGACGGTGCCCATGAAGTGAAATTCTTCTAAAATATTCAAAACAGAATTATATTTAATTTCCTCTCTCTCATCAGCCCGGAACACAGGCATGTCTTTCCTGAGTCAGACTGTACCATTGAGCCCAATCTTTTAATTAGGAGGGTGAAAGACAAAGGTTAATCTTCCGAGGGAAAGAAGTTCAGCAGTCTGTGTGAAGGATGGGTGTTAAAAAAATAAAGGAAAAAAAAAAGTTTAAATCCTGACACGTGTGTGTTTCCATATAAGGGCTTTTACATTTTCAAATAAAAAACATTGCATCGGCCTTCTCTCCAGTCTGTTAATGTGTAGGTAAAAAAGCAAGAAACCTGTCCTTGGCGTTCACATATTATTTTTACTGGTAGCCACATATCTAGAAAATAAACCCTTGCCTGTTTTCTTGTCTCCTTTCTATGCAGAAGAAATGATTGTGGAGCTTAAAATAAGCAAAAATCCAAAAATCATATCCCCTTTCTGGCCTCTATGCCAATTATCTTTCAACTTGATTTTTACAACATCAAGCCCTGAGATTTTCTCGAAAAATATTGTGAAATTCTTCTAAAATATTCAAAACAGAATTATATTTAATTTCCTTGATTTTGAAACTAAACAATATGTGACATCTGGACCATTTAGGAGATGGTGGTCATGGGAAGAGGGTGGTAAAATGTCCAATGGTGTGTGACATGTGGACCAACAGCTGGCAGTCCCCGCTCCAGGAGGGCGCGTGGATTCTTCAGACTATTCATCCTGAAAATTGGAAGGCAATTGTGTCTTTATCACCCAAAGAAATTGCATTAGCAATACAATCATATTTTTAAGAGCAAAAGAAACATTTAACAGGAACACAAAATAAAATGGTGCTGTTTGCTTGTGATACTTTTGACCTTTCTTTTTTTAGATTAGAAAACATAGTTTATGTAGAAGGTAAACTAAAGAGACAGAGAGAAAGAGGAGATCCACCTCCCCAAGGTAGGGGAAGAGGCCAAAGCCAGGAAACATGGTAACAGCCACACCTCAAAGAACACATGGCCATACCAGAGTCTAGTAAGGCAATGGGGTTGATGGTCTGCAATGGCCCTTTCGGCTTTTCTAAAAGACAAACTATACCCCACTACACCGTCTGTGCATAAGGGACATTGTGCAACTTTCATTGTCGGTGGTATTACAGTGAAGTCCAAGCTGAAGAACAGAGTTTTCTACTGTTGGTCTTCTTATTTTTGGAGGATTAAATAAACTTGTAGGAAAAGCACTACGTGGTAGCACAGAAAGTGGTGTGAAGATGTGAAAAACATTTACCATCCCATCAAAAACTATTTCTGCCACCAACCTGTGGTGTTACCAGAAAATTTCTCGCCACTCCTCTGGGGAATCATCTCTAAAATGTTTGAGACAATGTGAATGTATTACTTTTCAGCCATGACATATCAATCCATCGTTATCCATGATTGTGTTAGCAAGATTTTGTTTATTTGCTATGAGAGACAAATTAGGCTGAGGTTGAGAAAACAGGAGATCAACCCTGGGGAACCATGAGTGCTGAGATCAAGGATGAGAGGTGCAAGGAGAAATGGACCCACAGGAAGTGAACGGTGCAAGTCAGGTCATGCAGATTTCGTCCTCTCTCTGGGTCCAAATTCCTAAATTCCAAAATGATTTCTTCCCTTCTGTAACTTCTTTGTATCGTGCCACTCCACTGACAGGCAGACAGGCATCTTGCACTGTCTTGCCCTGCTGCTTGATGCACGTTTGTCCATCCCCTGCCTATTTTTGGTGGTCCAGGCTCCGTCCTGAAAAATCTCAGGATTCCCACAACTCCTAGCTGGAAGTCCTGCCCATAAGGGTGAGACAAATACTTATTAATAAAACAAATAAAACCAACATGATGGGGATGGTCACACCAGGGCTGTAGTAAATGTGGAATTAGGTTTTATCATTTTCACACAACCCAGGCAAGGGTTGAAAATGAGTGATCATCTTGCTTGTCCGACAAGCTATCACGACACATCCCATCACTCACAAGCTTCATTATTTGGTTCACGTGTCAAGTTTTGTTTGTTTTGTTTTGTTTTACATCTCTCTCCCGGACTGAAGTCTGTTTCGTAGGATGGATAAGACCAGAATGTTTCTATCTCCTCAATGTCTTTTATATCATTTTAATTTATTTCTTCCTTTCTTTACGTCCTGCCTACCACCCACAACCACCTCACTGTCTCTGATCACCTCTGACATATAGTATCAAAAAAGCATGAAGGGCCGGGCTCGGTGGCTCAGCCCGTCATCCCAGCACTTTGGGAGGCCAAGGCGAGTGGATGGCCTGAGCCCGCAGGTTCGAGACCCACCTGGGCAACTTGGCGAGACCTCGTCTCTACAATAAATCAAAAATTAGCTGGATGTGGTAGCGCGCACCTGTAGTTCCAGCTCCTTGGAAGGCTGAGGCGGAAGGATCGCAGAAGCCCAGCAGGTCGAGGCTGCGGTACCCGTGAGTGTGCCACTGCACTCCAGCCTGGGCGACGGAGTGAGACTCCAACTTAAAAAAACATGAAGAATGGAGGAAGGAAGGAAGAAAAGCAGGGGAAAAAATGAAAAGAGGAAAGAAGGAAGACACACAGAGAGAAGGGAAGTAATACGTTTACAATCACATTATTTTTTCCTCCCGGAGAAGTCATGGCTCAACGATATGTCCAGGTCACCAGCATTTCTGTTGAAGTGACATCAAGCCAGAAGGGACAGCACCCTTGGGTCCTTGTTGTGTTGAATCCAGCAGGCTGGGCTGGATGGCAGCAACAGCAAAGGGGAAATTGCAATGTCACGCCCAAAAGCTTCATGTCTCTTTCATCGTGTCGTCACTCTTCCAGAATGGAATTCTTTGCATGATCACATCATGCCACCTATGTCTCCTACATTGCAGGTTAAATGAGCTTGAATTGTCCAGATGCCCCTTTCCTGGGGTGTCCTACAAAAGATGACTGAGACACTGGAGCTATACTTCATGTCGCTCGGATAATGCTATGCCACCTCAAGTTCTGCTTTCAGCCACAGAAGTTCAACAAATCCATCCAGTCTTTTGGAGATATCACTGAGAAACTGTTTGTTTTATCAAGGTCCAAGATTTCATGGGTCATTAGCCATGCATGTAGTTACCATGCGAAAAAAGTCCAGGCGGCAACTTTTCAAAACAGGTCTCTGGAACTGTTCTATTGTCCCTTGTCCCTTGGTTCTTTAATGGTGCAATTTGGTAGCTTTTTAATGCATGGGGTGGATGCATATATTTTGACTGGAAGATATCAAGCTTCTGCACGCAGGATCAATTTTGTCAGATTGATTTATGCTCAGCCTACAAAAGCACACAACAGTATTATTAGGGGGTAAAGCCTTCGCCTTACACATTTTTCTATCCCCCGCGGTATACAGAGCCTACACATGGTAGGCATTCACTAAATGTTGAATGAGTGTACTTGCAATTCTGAGTGAACAGAAGCCTGTAGACTTTTTTTTTACCTCCAGCAATCTGCTGTAGATTTAACAAGCACAGACTTCCTGGTTAATTTTGGAAAAGTCTCATAAAGAGGGGACTGATAGTTCACACGTCCATATCAGTAGTTTCTCACTAGGAGACCTGTAAGCGGAGATTCAGAGAATCTAGAACAATTTTAGAATTATGAGGTGAACTGATTGCTCCTGATTTTTGTGAGAAGTGTGTTATTGTTCTTTGGAGACCCCTGTGAGCCTCGCAGAGTCGTTAAATGATGCAGAGCCATAAGTTGAAGATGGAAAGAAATGTGGGATGCAGTTTTCAGCATGGTCTTGGCTCCAGGTAGATTGGAGAAGTACAGTTATATAACTTAAAAACCCCCATTGCTTGGTCCTCACATCCTAAGAAGAATGAAAGAAATAAAATTATTACCGTAAAACATACAACAATTGTCTAAGTTTCTCAGGAAGAAAAGTTTAATGTGAGTATACTTTTTCAAAGGTGCCTCTGAAATTTTACAAGATTTGTGCAAGTGCAGAAAGAATGCTCCCACCTTGGCAGCAAGGATTCATGTGATGACTCAGCAATGTTTTTGGCTCCAGTAAAACCAACACTTCGTAGCCTGCAGTAATGCTCATGCTTATAATGCATAAGAAAGAAGAAAAATAAATATAGCGTACTAAAGGATTGAAAAGACTTTCTGTCACTCCCTGAGAAGTCTCCCAGGGTTGGATGCGGTAGAATTCTGTTACTGCAAACAGGCTTTTCAGAAACCCTTGTGACTTTTCAGTTTTTGGTAAATAATGGAATGAAGTTAGCTTGTTGTTTTCAACCTGCAAAACTATGGCCATTCTCTGCTTCTCAATTAGTTGTCCGGCAAATAACATAAAAATCTCTTAAAATTTATGATTAAAGAAGGGGACAGTCTGATTTTGTGTTTTGTCTCTAAAATTTTCCAGAGCCTCTTTTGGACAAAAAAGGAAAAAGTGTGATCTACACAGAAGAGCTCCAAATAAGCAATCATTCAGCTCTCTGAAGAAAGATCTCAGGTAGTCTTCCTGGCAACAAATTTGGTAAAGTGTTTATAAAAGGCTTCGGATGATTCGCTAAGAGTAAATCAATATTCTTGGAGAGATCTCATAACATACTTGGAAAACAAAATAGATCATCGGTTTGGGTAAGATCATGGGATATGTATTATTGCTTCTGAAGATTTTTACAAGAAAGCAGTCTTATTTTCTTCCATGGATGTCATTCACTCTCAATCTACAGGAACAAATGTGTAAGTATACAATTCAAAACAAAATAATTTCATTACATGGGTGTACATATGCAACTCTAGACAGATATAAAGAAGGAAAAAAATTGCACAAGCAAAATACAATCTACGTAAAGTCCTTATGAACAGAAGTATTAATACTTATCAGTGTAAAAGTGCAACAAGAAAACCTGATAGAAGCAAGAAAAAAGCATTCAATCTTTTGAAGGCATTTGGTCAAGTGAAAGGGTTTAAGAAATCACTTTTATGTCAGCAATATCCAGGTAAAGACATAATAGAAGAATATAATCTATATAAAAGCAATACATCTATAAAACACTTAAGAGTACTTCTAACTCATGAAATTCAATTCAAATTTAAGAAAGGGTGGGCAGATTTTGAACAGCTAAGACATTTTTGAAAAGGAAAAGTATGGTCCATGACTTACAATGGTTCAATTTAAGATTTTTTGGACCGGGTTCAGTGGCTCAGCCTGTAGTCCCAGTGCTTTGGGAGGCCGAGGTGAGTGGATTGTCTAAGCCCGCAGGGTTCAAGACTCGCCCAGGCAACTTGGCGAGACCTCACCTCTACAATAAATAAAAAAAAAAAAAAATCAGTGGGGCGTGGTAGCACGTGCCTGTAATTCCAGCTACTCGGAAGGCTGCGGTGGAAGGATCCCCGGAGCCCAGCGGGTCGAGGCTGCGGTGGCTGGGAGCATGCCACTGCACTCCAGTTTGGTCGACGGAGTGAGACTTCAACTCAAAAAATAAATAAATAAATAAATAAATAAATAAATAAATAAATAAATAAACTTTAAAATTTTTTTTTTTTTTTTTTATTTTATTTTATTATGTTATTGTGGGGTACAGTTAGGGGTTAGGCATACAAATATATTTCGTTCATGTACCCTTGTTGATAAGAGGTGTCTCCCTATCCTCAGATAGATATCCACCACCATTAATCCCATCGGCCGGGGGGGCGGCCCCCCCCCCGGGGGCCCCCCCCGAGGCGAGGTACGTGGGTTTGGGGTGGGGGGGTCCGGGGGGGGGGGGGGCCGCGCCAGGGGAATGGGATTAATGGTGGTGGGTATCTATCTGAGGATAGGGAGACACCTCTTATCAACAAGGGTACCTGAACGAAATATTTTTGTATGCCTAACC
>CAUYQG010215977.1:0-11593 GCA_963574415.1 Tarsius wallacei | reverse complement strand
TACGGGAGGTTGGTGTTTAGAGCTTTTAGGAATCGCCACACTGCTTTCCAAAGAGGTTGCACTAGTTTACACTCCCACCAACAGTGTAGAAGTGTTCCCTTTTCGCCACACTCTCTCCAGCAACTGTTATTTTTTGAGTTATTGATAATTGCCATTCTGACTGGAGTTAGGTGGTATCTCAGTATGGTTTTGACTTGCATCTCCCTGATGATTAGTGAGGTTGAACACTTCTTCATGTGTCTGTTGGCTGCTCGGATGTCTTCCTTTGAGAAGTGTCTGTTCATATCCTTTGCCCATTTTATAATGGGGTTGTTTTTTAAGACACCTTTTAAGGCATTCTTTCAGAAACATAAATAAGTACAAAGAATAAAAAGATTAAAATCCTTGTACCTATCACCTAGATTTAATAAAGGTTAACCGTTTACCATAATTGAATCACGGTTTTAAAATAAAATACTACAGAAAGAATTGCAGTTCTTCTCTTTCCCCACCAATTAGAGGGACATTCACAGCCATGTTTTTACACTTTTAATAGTCTTGCTAACAAAAAATGTACTATAAAAATGTGTACTATTATACAATTTCAAACTTTAGCTAGGTAGTATTTTACTGAACATACCATTCTTCAACTTTTTCAAATGGCTGTTTAGCACACCATCTTATGAATTTACTACAATTTTATTATTCATTCTTCTGATGACCGATATCTTGTTTATTCCAATTTTTCACCATTACAAGAAATGCCACAATGGACATTCTCATACATGGCCCCTTGTATGCATTTACAATAGTGAGTATTGTCAATAGTGAGTATTGTCAAACTTTGTTTCATTTTTTGTCAAATATAATAGGTGAGAATGTAAATTGCATCCCCTTAATTACTAGTGATATTGAGCATATTTTCATGTATTTATCAGTTCCTTAGCACTTATTCCTTTTAAATTCCTAATCAGGTCAAGTGCAGTGGTTCATGTTTGCAATCCCAGCACTTTGGGAGGCTGACACGGGAGGATCACTTGAGCCCAGGAGCTCGAGACCAGCCTTGACAACATAGTGAGACCTGGGCAACATAGCAAAACCTTGTCTCTACAAAAAAAAAAAAAAATGTTTAAATTAGCCAGGCGTGATGGCACGCACCTGTAGTCCCCGCTACTCAGGAGGCTGAAGCAGAAGGACCACCTGAGCCTGGGAGGTCAAGGCTGTGGTGAGCCATGATCATGCCACTATACTCCAGCCTGGGCAACAGAGTGAGACCACCCTGACTCAAAACAAAAACAAACAAACAAAAAAACCAATCAAATGGTTTGTTCATTTTTTTGATTGTGTATTGTTTGCCCTTTGATCATTGATTTGTGGGAGCCCTTTACATATTCTGGGCACCAATCCTTTGTCAATTATATGCATTGCAAATATTGTCTCATAAGCTCTAGTTTGGATTTAACTTTATAGTGTCTTTTGTCATAAAGAAGTTTGGTTTTTACTTAATGCCATCAATTGCTCTCTTTTATCATCGGTTTCATTAAAATTACCTGGAGAGCTTTTTAAAAATACTCCATGCTTAAAACTGAGCTATAGTGTCAGAAAGCAGACCACTTCAAACTGGATTCAGACTAGAGTTTGAGGGGGCTGCTGGCCCAGAAGGGGCTCAAGGGAATTTGGGGGGGAAGGAAAATCTTCAATTTGATTATTGTGAAGATTACACAGGTATGCGCATTCATCAAAACACACCCAACTATAAACTTAAAATGGGTGCATTGTATGTAAGTTGCAACTCAAAATAGTTGATTTGAAAAATACAGATGCCCAGGATCTAACTAAAATACATACAATCTTAGCCAAAATCTCTTAGGGTGAAACCCAGAATGTGTATTTTTTGAAGTGGCCACAGATGGTTATAAAGTGCATTTGGGGTTGAGAACTACTTTCTAAATATATTTAAGCACTGCTAACTTCACCTGGCATTATTTTTGCAAAGAATATAAGGTAAAAATTTAATTTGGGGGGCAATTTGATTATGACAACATTTATCAACTAATCAATCTCTTCTCACTGATTTACAACGATAACTCTACTATGTTCTATATGCCAAGGTTTTGGACACCCTTGAGACTGTTTTCAGTGTTCTTGTTTGATTATATACAGTGGAGGGAGAATGCCATACTGTTTTAATTACTAAGAAGTTCTGGAGTCTAGAAGGTCAAATCCCTTCTCTTCCTTCTCTCACCCTCCTTCAAAAACACCTTGCCTATTCTTGCTCCTGTATTTTTCCATACGAAGGGCATGCTTAACTTCACAAGTTTCACCCCAAAATAAATAACTGTGAAGGTTTTTAAGAAAATTACATTCAATTTACATTTGGAGAAAATGAGTTTTTTTCAGTGCGGTCCCTCATTAATGAATGTGGTATCTCTATTTATTCAAATCTTCTTTGAGGACCTTTAAAATTGTTTCTAATCTTTTCCATAAACATCCTGCAATATTTTGTTTCCTTTGTACATGAAGAGCCTAAGAGCCATTTTAGTTCATAAGTGTGTGTATGCCATTTAGTTCATAATTGAGTGTGCCATTTAGTTCATAATTATGTTTTGAAACTTGTTTTAAGTGTAGTTTAAAGCTTGTTTTGAATGTGTATTGAAACTTGTTTTTAAAACTCAGATGTATGCTTGCTTTCCCGCCCAAGCCCAGCATAACAAGCCAGCCCAGTAACCAGCTTTTTCTGCTTCTGTAACCCCCACTGGCAGCGCGATAAGTCCCTTTCAAATTCTGGCGGACTTTTCTAATATACTTTTGGTAAACAAGTTTACATACCAACCCCAGTTTCAGTGCAGGAAAAACCGCGGAGTCACGGTGCAGACCCTCTGGCCCCATTCCCTGCTCCACTCCCCTAGTAATCTAACATTCCAGATGTCTCAACCGGTTCCACCCTGCCCGCCTGACGTTGATGGTCAGCCGTGGTCAGCCGCAACCCAAGACTATACAAACCAACCAATCCCAAGTGCCCCCGTAAAAATTGTCCAATCATGTGCAAACAAGTTTAAAGTTCTTTCCCCTCCCTTGTAACTGTGTATATAAACTGCTTGCTGTACTGGGTCGGGGCTCTCATTCCTGAGCCGCTGCACCAGTTACGGACGTGAGCCCAGACTCGAACCTGAATAAAGACCCTCGTGTGATTTGCATCGGAGCTGGCTCTTTGGTGGTCTCTCGGATTCATGATTTGGGTGCAACAAGGGGAAAAGGAAAGAAGAAAGTCATCCAAAGACATAATACAGGAAGTTTGCCTCAAGATGAAGGACTTCATGTTTATACCCAGATGACACAGCGTGTTCAAGGAAAACTTACTCAAAATGACAGGCATCAAGAAATATAATGATTAGATGAAGAAAATTCTTCATGCACTTACAGAGGGAAAAGAAGCATTTTCAAGGGAAAGGAGGACTCATGGAATCATGCTGGATTCAGACTCTTCCTCAGCAAGTCTCATCCAGAGGATTAGGGGACAACAACTACAACCACAGTGAAATAACAGGAAATGTCATGACCCTTCAGTTTGTCATTTGAACAAAAAAGCAACAGGCAAACCCTCTCCAAGAACATGAAAGAACTCAGGGAATATAGCAGCCATTAACATGCTTTCAAAATGACAGTTAAGTCCAGGCAAAGTTATCAAAAGGGAAAGAAAACGCAAAGTCATGGTAGTGGGGGAAGGGCAGAGGTGCTGGAGGTGGGGGAGGTGCAAAAGGTGGGGGGGGGGAAGGAACCAGAGGAAATGGGGAGGAGATGCTCAACTGTGGCCAAAACCTCTCTCCTGCAGTTACAAGGAAACCCATACAGGTTTCAAGTCGTCCTTAAGGTACAAGATTCAAGAGTCAGGCATTCTCCAGCATGAAGAACTCAGGCAACACAGCACCTATGATGCTTACAAAGAAAAAAAACTAACATTAAAACAGAGTATCCACACAGAGGGGAAAAAAACCTTGAAATGGAAAAGTCATGAAAAATGACAAGAATTGAATACAATAAAATATAGAATTAAAAGAAACTCAGTAGAAGAGAATTCAGATATGCCTATACATGTAGATGAGGTAAAAGACTATTGAGCAAAAACTGGCAGGAGGCCTTCACCCAAACACTGCTCATGTCCTCAGCTTTCCCTGCACAGAGCCCACTGAACACATCAAGAACAGACACAATTTTAAAGTAAAATGACACCTCCTCATGTTGTTCTTCATCGTCTTTTTTCTTAATCTTGGGGAGCTTTAAGAAACATTGCTCTAGAGTTCAGCCATTGTTTCAAGGTTCACCTTAGGTTTTTCATTGCTGCCATTAAATTTAAGCAAAATTCAATGATTTTATTTTAAAGGACTTGTGTGAAATAACCCCATTTTATCAGACTGCTTCTAATCATGTGTTTGTATATATTCCTAGAGAGACATCTGCAATAACCACCACCCAATAATAAGAAATAGTGTTAACAATTATTTCTGGATGGTGAGATGTCAGATTGTATATAAGTAAACTCTTCCTTTCTTTAAAAAAAAAAAAGAAGAAGAAGAAGAAGAAGAAGAACTCCTGAACAGCCATTGTTTTAAGTGAGGGTGTTTCCAGATCTGGGACTTTAGGACCCTGGGTGTGGTTGAGCATTTACAGGATTCAGCAGACAAGTAAGTAAAGACAGCCGGGCTGGCAGAGAACATAGCTCTCATCTACCCAGGGGCGGCTGAAACTCAGCTCCAGCCATGATAGATGTACCAAAATGTAGGCCCATTGTTGCTAGATAAAATATTTCAAGAGAAATCAACATCCAAATTTTCAAGTAAAATCTAATTTTTAAATGCTGACAATTATTCAAACATTTACAAACACCATGTTGTGTGGTAGTGTGTGCCTGTAGTTCCAGCTACTTGGGAGACTGAAGCAGAAGGATCGCCCAAGACCAGGAGGTCAAGGCTGCGGTAGCCTGAGCGTGCCACGACACTCCAGCCTGGGTGACAGAGTGAGACACAGACTCAAAAAAAAAAACCAATTAAAAACACCATTTGGAGCCAGGTGCCACTGGTGGCACATGCCTGTGTC
Organism: Tarsius wallacei; assembly: GCA_963574415.1. Classification (NCBI taxonomy): domain Eukaryota; kingdom Metazoa; phylum Chordata; class Mammalia; order Primates; family Tarsiidae; genus Tarsius; species Tarsius wallacei. The sequence goes on along the minus strand of CAUYQG010215977.1, from coordinate 6,520 downwards.
TATTTATTTAGTTCTTTGATTTCCATCTTTCTTTGGTATCCCTTTTAGCGTACATATTCTGCACATATTTTGGTATATTTATACCTATTTAATTTTCCAGGCTATTTTAAACAATGATTGTAAGAAACAAAATGGTAATTCATTTTCAAAATGGTGATCTGTTGCTTCACTTCCTGGTTCTTCCTCCTTTCTTAGTAGGCTTTCTCTTTTGGCAGACTTCCTTTGGTGGGCATTGAGACCCAATCAGAATTCAGAAACATGTATTTTACCTTATTTGTGTAGAAATTGCTTGTGTTTTACCTTATTTGTACAAAATTATTGCCCGGGAAAGTGATATAACCCCTGAAGTACTCAGTCAATGGGGAACCAGGGGGGGATCTTGCACTTTCCAGGCATAAATATGCTGGCTGTGACTGCCTCAGTGTGCCTGCTTACCCAAGAGGCACCCTTGCAAGAACAAGATTAAAAGAGCTGCTTCACTCCTCTGATATCTGAGTCCCTGTGTTGTGCTTTGATGACAAAACTGAGGAGGGATGATTCCGTCTCTCACAATGCCTTTATAAAAACAGGTATAATTGACATATAATAAACCGCACATATTTAAAGTGTTCGATTTGATGGCTTTGGCATATGTATACATACATGAAACCATCACCAGAATCAAGATAATGAAGATAGCTATTACTCTCAAATCATCCTTTTGTACTGTCTCCTTTCCACCTCTCCTTGGTCCTCTATTCTAGAAAACTCTAATTAGTTTACATTTTTAGAGATTTATAGAATCATATAGCATGTATTCTTCTACTGAGCATAATTATTCTGAGATTTATTCATGTTATTGTATGTATCAAAGTTCATTCTTTTTTGTGTGCTGAGTAGTATACCATTGTATTGATTGACTGTTACAAATAAAGTAGCTGTGAACATTTATGTAAACATTGTATATGTGCTTTTATTTCTCTTGAGTAAATACCTAGAAATAGAATGACTAAGTCATATGGTGAGTATATGTTTAGCTTTTTATTAAAACTACCAAACTGATTCCCAAAATAGCTGTACCATGTTATATTCCCATCAACGATATGAGAGTTCTAGTTTCTTCAAATACTCATTAAATCCTCCTTGACTTTCAAATCAGCCATTTTAATTTTAGACATTCTAGTAGGTATGGTTTTAATCTGCATTTTCGCAGTGTCTAATAATGTTGAGAATTTTTTAATGTATTTCTTTACCATACATATATATTCTTTGGTAGAGTGTTCACATCTTTTGTTCATTTTGTTGTTGTTGTTCATTGTTAATTGAGTTACTGATGTTCTTATTACTGAGTTTCAAAATTTCATGGTTTATCCTGGTGTCTTAGTCTTCTCAGGCTACCATAACAAAATACCATAGACTGAGTGGCTTAAACAATAGAAATGTATTTCTCACAGTTATGAAGACTGGGAAGTTCAAGACCAAAGTGCTGACTGATTTGGTTCCTGTCCTCATTTATGAGACATTCTCTTCATGGTTTACAGATGGATGACCACCTTCTCTGGGTGTCCTCACGTGGTGGACAGAGACAGCTCTGTATCTGTTTCTCTCCTTATAAGGGCATTAGACCTATTTGATAGAATCTACATTTATGAGCTCACATAACCTTTATCCCCTCACAAGCCCTATCTCCAAATATAGTCACATTGGGGGTTAGGGCTTCAACATTTAAAATTGGGGGGGAGAAGACTCAAATCTTCATTTCATAGCATTTGTATACAAGTTGTTTTTTTTTTTTTACCAGACATGTGATTTATATTCTTTTAACAGTCTTTGAAAATCAGGAGTTTTTTTATTGTAAATACAATTGATCCATTTTTTATTTTATGGATCATGCTGTCAGTGTTGTAGTTGAAAAACCTTTGCCCAGTAAAAAGTCACAAAGGTTTTTTCCTATGTGTTCTTATGTAGATCTATTTGTGGACTCTTCACTCTGTTCTGTAGATGTATTTTTTTCTATCTTGACATTAATGGCACACTGTCTTAATTACTGTAACTTTATAATAGCTCTTGAAGTTGGGTAGTAGAAATTCTTATACTTTATCCTTCCTTTTCAAAGTTATTTGACTAATCTAGGTATGTAACATGTTCATAAAGTACTGGAATCAGCTTTTCAATTTTTATGTCCCCCCAAAACCTAGCAAAATTGTATTTAAAGACACATTGAACCTGTAGCTTAATTTGGGGAAAATTGACACCTTAACCGCATTAAATCTTTGAATCTATGAACCTAATGTATCCCTCCATTACTTAGACATTCCTTAACTCTTCCAGCAATGTTTTTTAGTTTTCAGCTTACAAGTCTTGCACATCTTTTGTCAGATTTATCCCTACATATTTCATATTTTTTATTTTATAAATGGCTTTTATGTTTTTTACTTTTGATTTTTGATTTCTAGTATATAAAAGTATGATTGACTTTTGCACATTATCCCACAAACTTGTTGAAATCATTTATTAGTTTTAGGAGATTTTTTGTAGATTCCTTGGTATTTTCAATGTAGATAATCATGTCATCAGTGAATAAAAGTGGTTTTATTTCTTCCTAATCAATCTAGATATCTTTTATTTCTTTTTCCTACCTTGTTGCATTGGCCAGGACTCTCAGTACAATATTGAATAGGAATAATGAAAGCAAACTTTTTTTTTGTTCTCAATCTTAGATGAAAAACATTCATACTTCTAACATTAAACATGTTTCTAGATGCCCCTCAGGAAGTTGAGTTTCCTTCTATCTCTACTTGGTCATGATGTATTATACTTTTTATATATTTCCAGATTCAATTTGCTAATAATCTGTTAAGGATCTTTGGTGTCTGTGTTCATTAGGGATATTTATTTCTAGTGTTTTTTTCTTGTTACATCTTTGTCTGATTTCTGATATCCGATATCCAGGTAATGTTGGTCTAATAAAACAAATTGGAAAGCAGTCTCTACTCTTCTGTTTTCTGAATGATAATTTTTTTAAAGAATTTGTGTTATTTACTTTAAAAATACTTAGTAGAATTCTCCAGTAAATCTACCCGGACCTGAAGATTTTGGGGGGATAGTTGACCATAAATTTAACTTCTTTAGTGGTAGTAAGTCCTCTTAGATTATCTTTTTCATTGTTGGTGAGCTATAGTAGATTGTATCTTTCAAGGAACTGGTCCATTACATGTAAGTTATAAAATTTATGGGCACTGAGTTTTTTGTAGTATTATCTAATTATTTTTTAATGCCTTAGGTTATATAGTGATATCTCTTCTATCATTCCTAATGTAGGTAATTTTTGCTTTATCTCTTTATTCTTGGTTATTCTGGATAGAAGTTTATTAATTGTATTGATATTTCATAAAGCTAGCTTTTGGTTTCATAGATTTTTCCTAATGTTTTTCTGTTTTCAATTGTATTGATTTCTTCTTTTTTCTTTATTATTTTTTCCTTCAGTGCTTTGGATTTCCCTTAGAAATATTGATGAAATAAATCCAAGAAGATATAAATAACTGGAAAAAATACAATGTTCATGGATTAAAAGACTCAACACAGTCACAAGAAGAAGCCAGTCACAAAAACAATACAGATTGGTAAAATGAACTACATTAAAATTAAGATTTTTTTTCATCAAGGAAGTGAAAAGACAAGTCACAGAGTTGGAAAAAATATTTGCAAAACATATATGGCTTGTATTCGTAGTATGTAAAGAATTAATACAGATCAATATGAAAAAGACAGATGATCCCATAGAAAAAATGGGTAAGTGACTTGACTGACTGCAAAAATCACAAATTACAAAAAAGATCCAAATAGTCAATAAATATATGAGAATGTGCTCAACCTCTTTGAGAATCAAGAAAAATGCACATTAAAACCACAACCAAATGCCACTACACCTCTAGAATGTATTAGTAAAGCTGTGAAGCAGAAATGGTCATACACTGACTGTGGGAGCTTCAACTGGTACATTCATCTTGAAGCATGGTTGGTAGCATCTACTAAAGCTCAGCCCATGACCCAGAAATTGTATGACTAGGAACATCATACCACATCCCAACAGAAATTATCCATGTATGCACCAAAAGACAAATCTGTTAGCCCAAACTAGAACCAATCCAAATGTTCATCAACAACAGAATGGGTAAATGTTTCATGATTTTTATACAACTGAGCACCATATGACAATGAAAATGACCTACACTTACATCTACAAGGATAACATTGAATGAAAGAAGCAAGCCACAAAATACAGACACATAATCCCATTTACACAAAATTTAAAAACAAGCAAAATAATCTGTGATGTTAGAAGCCAGAATGGTGGCTACCCATGGGAGGTAGAGAGTGAATAGTGATTGGGAGGGAGCAAGATGAGGGCTTCTGGGATGTTGGAATATTCCCATTAAAGACTTGAGCTGACACAGTGGCTCATGCTTGTAATCCTAGACTTTGGGAGGCCAAGCCGGAGGATTGTTTGAGCCCAGGAATTTAAGACCACTCTAGGCAACATAGTGAGATCTCATCTCAAAAAAAATTTAAAAGTTAGCCATGCGTGATGACACATGCCTGTATGCCTAGCTACTCAGGAGGCTGAAACAGAAGGATCACCTGAGCCCAGAAGATCAAGGCTGCAGTGAGCCGTGTGCACTCCAGCCTGGATGACAGAGTGAGACTTTTACTTTAAAAAAAAAAAAAAAAAAAAAGATTTCGGCAAGATGGCGACAGAACAGATCAGACTGTGAGACTCTCTGCAAAAGTGAGTGTCGATAAAGACTCTCTACATGAGTGGGTGTGTGCTGGTGGGTGAGTGAAAGTCCGTCTAAGGGGAGACTTGGGTTCATGTACCCGGGGCTCTCCTCCGGAGATGACTGCAACCCCTCATCGCCCTGAGATTGGAGCCCCTGGCACGCAGAATCATCTGCCGTTCTCAGGACTCTCCTGAGAAGAGACAGTGGAAAGCAGCTGATCCTCACCGCCTAGCGCCGGGCCCACACAATCACCTGTGACAGCAGAGCAGCGCAATCCCCAGGATTTGTGGAGAGGGCAGAGGAAAGCTGGAAAGGAGTTCCGCCACCGGTGAGGAGACACAGACGGGTGCCATTTTCTCTGTCCCGGGACCAGGCAGAGACCTGCATTGCCTCACCCAGCTCCACCCAGCCTCCAACTTGGGATCTAGAGATTATCTCCTCCTCAGACTCAGAGAGACAAACGCCCCACCCGGATGCTGGAATAGGCACAGACACGTCAGATCTGAGTGGGAGACTTGACAGTAGTGGCAGCAAGCCAGGTGAGTCCAGATCTTATCCACCTTCTTCCCACAGTGGCCCATGGGGCATCTCACCCATGCTGAAAGCAACCCTATCAGCTTGCACTGAAAGCAGAGGGGAGGGACTGGAGACCAAAACTGAAAGGAAGGTGGGGGTACAGGAATGATCTCAAGCAGTTTTGTTTGTTTGTTTTGCTTTTTTGTTTGTTTGTTTGTTTCCTCTTCTCTCTTGCTTTCTGATTTTGGTTATGTTTTCATACTTGCTTTGTTTCCATCATTTTAATACTGTATTTTTAGACTTCCTGTTTGTGTATTGGTATTTTTGAGGGAGAGTACATCAATGGGGGGGTTGTCAGTTTGTGTGTTTGTATGATTGTCTGTAAGTTTTTGTTTTGTTTTATCTTTTCTTTCTTTGTGTCTCTTTTCATTTGTCAGTGGGTACACCTGTCTGTTCTCCCTGTTCTTCTTCTCTCTCTACACCTTCCTGTCATTCTGTTCCTTCCTTTTTCCATTCTTTTCCTTTTTCTTACTTCACTTTGCTTTCAGCAGGCAAACCCATACCCCCACTGCATGGACAGATTGTAAGGGGTGGGAAGAGGGTTCCAGGAGGCCAAAACACCTGTCAGCGGATACTGGGATCTGCGGATAGTTTCGGAATCACAACTTCCCCTTCAATTAAATCTCAAAACTGCAAAAAGTACAGCCCTTCACCCACTGTCCAGCTTCAGAATTGAACAAAGCCAGAGGATCTACATAAGGAAGAATAGGAGATTGAGCAAACAGAAGTAAAAGCCACTCCCCCCCATCCCTGAACAACAGAATTAAAGAAGAGATTTTTTTTTTAAAAAAGGAAAGAAAATCTACACAAATGAAGAAAAACCAAGGTCTCACACAGACCCCTGGGAGGTCAGCCACTGAGAATATAGAATTCAGAATGCAAACAGTGAAGAGCCCCCAGAATGACTGGTCTCAAAAACCCAGATATCAAGATATTAGTATAGAGAATAAATAGAAATGAGGAGAGACGAGAGAAAAGAATGAAGGAGTTGATAACTGAGATAGCAATAATAAAGAATACAGTGAATGAAATAAATAACAAACTGGTAAGAATGGAAAGCAGAATTAACAAAGCAGAAGAAGGAATCTCAGAGCTTGAGGACCAAAATATGGAACTAACCCAAACTGTTAAAAACATAGAAAAGAAGCTTAAAAAGACAGAACAAAGCCTCCAAGAGATAAACA
>CAUYQG010215964.1:0-24002 GCA_963574415.1 Tarsius wallacei | reverse complement strand
CCGGCTGCCTCTGGAATCTTGATGGCTGGAATTGGGCTGAGTGTGTCGACCAGGAGCCTAGTGAGGTGGCGTTCCATGTGCCCCCATATCCCAGATGCCTTCCAAGGCCCAGGGAGCACTCAAGCGATGTGTGAACATTGAACATTTGTGAGATTTTGTCAGTGCATACTTGGCTTTGATTTAGTTTCTCATTTTAAATAAATACCTCCTTCACTCTCTAATGAATCTCTCCTCTTCCCAATTGTATACGCTTCAATATCTGTGGGAAAGAAGAATCTGTCTCAGGGACAGAAGGTTCTAGCAATAACCCCTCTGATCTATATGATATTCTTACCCTCAAGGATTTTATGCTCACTCACTGGGAGAAAAAACAGGTGTAAAGTCACTGGTCGAGACTGCAAGGCATCACCTCTGGCTGTCTTTGAAAATGTTTTGTGGGAGAAGTCTACTCCTCACTTAGTAATAAGACTAATTCCTAAGTTTACCTTAATAGGAGAACCATGAATAAGTAACATCAGGGCATGTGTCTGAGAGGAGAAACAAAGGTAGGATATTGTAGGGAAGCAGGGGAGGAGTAGGATTGAAGGTTGAGGAGAGGAAATTCTCTTGGGGAAGGACACAAAAATTCTAAAGGGGAGGAGAGAGAGGCGCTTCTTACTGGCAAGAGAGAAATTTCCTTGAAAAAAATCTGGAGGCACTTTGTGAGACTGAGACGAGAAGATTGCCTGAGACCAGGGGTTCAAGACAAGGACGGGCAACTTGGTGAGGCCTTGTCTCTACAATAAATCACAAAAACTAGCTGGGTGTGGTGGCGTGCGTGTGTAGTTCCAGCTGCTTGGAAGGCTGTGGCAGAAGGATTGCCTGAGTCCAGCAGGTGGAGACTGTGGTGGCCGTGAGTATGCCACTGCACTCCAGCCTGAGCAACAAGAGTGAGACTCCAACTCAAAAAAATAAAAAATCTGGAGAACTGGAGAAACATGATGAGCATGATGGGTGGTGGAAATAAGACCTGGCTCCAAATCAGTAGCTACAAAAAACCTGGCCAAAGGGGTCTACCCCTGGGAAAGCACAAAGACATCCCTGGGCTTGGTGGCCACTCTGGGGAACAGGAGAGCTGAACACAGAAGAACAAAGGAGTGGTAAGTCGTGAGCAAACTGCATTCCTCCTCAGTACTGGAAGAGCTCTCCACTGGTTCAACAAGCGTTTAAGTCCTACAAGGTCCAAACTTCATGCGAAGATTTAGCTTGGCATTCTAAGGAAAAGAAAAGAAATGATTCCTTGAGATTTTAGAGGGGTGATAGGACACACTAGAAACAGAAATTTTTGGTACAAGCTGGTAAGTGCAAGAAAGAACACACAGATGGCTGTAGATCGATCTTGGGAGGACTTAGGATGGAATAACCTGGACAAGTCATTGTGGGATTCTCATCCTGCCCAGCTGAGTTATTGGTTGATGGTTTTATTTGTGGAAGCCCATGACACTCACAATGCCAACACACATGAAGGGGACACCCAGGGTGCAATCTAAGGGGTGTTTTTCCTTAGTTGAGTGGTGACTCAACTCAAAGAATGATTGCCTTCAAGGCACACGTTAAAGCAGCAAATGACCGGAGGCTGAAAGGGAATTTCTAGGAGAGGGCAGAGTGGGCTGGAGTGGCCAGGTGAGCCTGTGGGTAGGGGGAAAAGACATCACTGGATTCTGAGGTATGGACAGAAGGTGGAGAGGAGGGGACGGGAAGGGAAGAGTGTGGGGCTGCAGGCTCAAAGCTGACGGCATCCCCGAGAGAGACAGGCTGTCTCTGCCCACAACCCTGCTCTGGGGAGTAAGGAAAAAGATCCCGGAGCCTGAGAGCATCATAGGAGTGGCCATGAAGTGAGGATTCCGAGCCAGGGTGTGATAGGAACAAGAACGTGTGCTCTAAAAATATGAATCTAGCACAGAAGTGTACAGCTGAGTTAGCCTCAGGGAGAAACTAGAAACAGAAAAGCAGCAAGAATTTGGGCTGGGGAAGCGGAGGAAGGAGTGGGAAGTCAGGCAGGAGCAGAGTTAAAATCTCATGGAGCTGGGAGAACTGGAAGGACGTCAGGACCACAGGCAGGAGGCAAGAGCCCTGAGCTGAAGGTGCCCCAGAGGGTGCAAGTGTCAACTTTGAAGTGACAGCCCTCAGGCTGGAGGGTTACACCAAGGGACTGTTTTTGGAACAAGAGCATTTGTCAGGACTGAAAAGGAAGCATCTAGAGGAGAGACTGCAAAAGCTCTCAGGAAGGATGATTTTTTTTTTTTCTAGGAAAAGGGACGTTCTCAAAAGCAAGGAGATGGAAGAAGCAGCACTGCGGATCGAAGACTCGGAAAGGCAGGTGGAGGCTTGGCGGAGGGGGACGTGGGGCTGGGCGGCTTGGCAGAGAGAAGGGCTGTGCACAGCCGAAAGGGCTGGTGGTATCGGATGTTGCAGAAAGGTCAAGGACAAGGACAGCAGAATGGGCCCCGGTTGCCTTCTCCGGAGGAATGCTTGGAGACACAATTTCACTCTCAGCTACCTTCACTCGGGATCATTTTAGATCCTATTTTGGATTACAGGAGATAGGATCCAGGTTTCAGTAACGCAGGAGAAAAACAAACTATCGCTGTTTGGCTGACTTAATACCGAGAGTGCTATGTAAGGCATAAAAAATGTGAAAATACATTTTAAACTCATTACTCATACTGGTTATAACTCATTCTGCAACTCTATAGGAAAATTCCTCCTCAGAAAGGCGAGTGCATGAAGGGAATGTGCTTGTTTTTTCCTACTTGGCATTAAGGAAAAGTACAAATGCAGAGAGAGGTGGCTGGCATGCTCCCACGACTTCACAAGTTCTCGTTTTCAGAATTACAACACTTGCAGATACACAGAGATGGTGCGTACTTAAATCTGGATAGAATCACTTAGCCCCGAAATTGGCATCTAGCTTGTGTTAACCCAAATCCAGTTTGTGCTACAAGGGGCAACTCCTTTTAAATCTCTGGTTTCTCTAAATTCTTATAGTACGGCCCATGAGGACAAAATAAAAATGAGGGCTTAGGCATCACTCCCAGGTCTACCTGCATTCCACTACATCTACATCTTCAGTTCTTAGGAAGTGAGGTTTTTTCCTTTTACATGAGAGCATCATTTAAATGTTTGTGTTATTGTCTCTGAGAAAGACAAGTGTCAAATGCAAAAAAAACCTCTCAGATTGGCTGGATGCAGTAGCTCACATCTATAATCCCAGTGTTTTGGGAGGCCAAGGTGAGAGGATCACTTGAGTTCAGGAGTTCAAGACTAGCCTGGGCAACACAGCAATAGCTCATCTCTACAAAAATAAATAAGTAAATAAAATAAAATAGAATCCCGTAGACACAGTGGCTGAACTCAAGAAAAAAGAATTTGCATGTGAATTCTCAAAATGGAGATGTGTAAACTCATGAAGGCTACACACCAAATTTATGCATGTTTTGAATAGCACAATTCTAACTGACCTGAAACCTCGTGAAGCAGATTTTCTCATCCCTTTGCTAATAGTCATAGAAACATACGGAGAGGACTCCATGTTGACCAGTGATGGACAAACTGGAAACAGAACACTAGGTTCCCATGCAATTCCCCTTGTGACACTGCTGTACCCCACTATATATTGACTGGTTAAGTCTCTATAAAAATTGTTTCACCAAAGAAACAGAAAAATATGACACTGTGGTCTTTGGAAAGGATGTGTGTGTTGAGAAAGTCTCATTGTCCAATATTCTACTAACCTTGAAAGTCTAGAGCCCCTGGCTTTGCTTCCTACTCTTTAATGATCCCTGATGAAGTTGCCACTTTTGAGTAGATCAGAAATTCCTCTTGAACTCATGCTTTAGGCAGTCTTCTGTGGTAGAACGTGCCGCCAGTGCTTATCCTCTGGGTTAAGGAAGGTAGGATGGAAACGTCTGCGTGTCCTTGCCTCCTAACTCTTGCCACCCGCTCCCCTGCCAAGTCTAGGGAAATGGTTTGCGCTAAAAAACACCAACTGAAGTAGCAAGCAGAGTGATGTCTTCAACAACATATGTGCTGAGCAAGGGAAGAATGCATTGATAGTAAAGCTAAAAAATGACTGTCAGTATAAATAAGGTTTTCAGGACCCAAAAATGCACAGAAAATTAAGTTGTGCCAATTTTCCTTTAAATTTAACTAACTGAATCCTTTTTTGCCCATTTATTCTGTCCCTGCCATGAAGGGGGAAAACAATCCCTCCAATGCCTTTCTTTTCTTTGTACTCGGGTGGCTCCTTTTTACATAAGTAGCAGAGTATGCAATAGCCAAACAACCAGCCAGGTTGGCCCAGAGCCTCAATCCCCACACGCAATTTTGCAGGTCATGAGGTTATTTATATTGCTGTTATTTTTAAATTTCCTAAATGCCAGGTGGTAATGTAAATCCGGGAGTCCTGAACACACAGTGTGTGGCCACGCTACCCCGTTGGTGTCAGCAACGTATGCTGTCATTTAGAACAACGGTTTCTCTTCACTTTCCCCAGAAAGCAGAGGTGACAGGATGAGTCTCTGCTCCTCCGTGGGGAGCATTTTAGTGTCTGTGGCACCCCAGTCTGGATGGTCAGCCAGAGGTACCGGTCATCTGAACAAAAGCACAGCAGTCCGAGAGAACCAGCAAAAGTAAAAAGTAACACATAAAATAAAACAAAATTCATAATGTTGGGGTATTCCCAAATCAGAACTAATTACAATTATACCCATCTAAAGTATCTGATCATTAAAAGGGCACAGAATAGAATCACAGAACAGGATTAGAATAGACACAAGCCATCAACCCCAGAGCATTTTGCTGTGTCATCATTTAGCCAAGAAGAAACATGGCAGGCCTAGGCCAGGCCGCCCAAGGTGATGGGACAGGTTTGGGGTGCCTGAGAGCTCAGGATAGCAGCCCTTTACCAACTAGTATAAAGAGACGCCGACATTTTAACAAGAGGGTGATGGTGCCTCCGTGGACACCAGCTGAAGAATAGCCCCGTCTGCTGACATTGGATGGCTAATAGCTAGCAGTTTTGAAATTTAAACAAATAAATTTAAAACATCTATGCGGAATTAAATTTTTGTCAAAATTCTCGACAAGCCACATGGACTGTTTCTTTGATAGCCTTAGTAGCTACGTATTTTGCTAGTGATTGATTGGTTAGAATTACTAATTCTTTTTTTTTCTTCTTTTGAGTGGGTATCTCACTCTGTCACCCAGGCTGGAGTGCAGTGACACACTCACGGCCACCACAGCCTCCACCGGCTGTGCTCAGGAAATTCTTCCACTTCAGCCTTCCAAGTAGTTGGAACTACAGGTGTGCGCCATTCCACCTGCCTATTTTTTTTTAATTTATTGTAGAAACAAGGTCTTGCCAAGTTGTCCAGGATGGTCTCCAACCCCTGGGTTCAGGCAATCCTCTCGCCTTGGTCTCCCATAGTGCTGGGATGACAGGCGTGAGCCATCAGGATCAGTTAGAGTTACTAATTCTTCTCCAAGTCATATGTTCATGTGTCTGAATTTCTCTTGATCTGCCGCAGAAACGTATCACAGAGCATATGCCAGTCATTCAGAAAGGACAAGCAACTGGGACATGGTAGAGAAACACTGAACCTAAGTCTACATGGATCTGCATTTTACTTTGGGACCACAGAATGGCCAGTCAGGTGGTGGGATTCCCTTTCACATATGCCTCCACAGCTAATCAGTTCTGTTTCATCATTTTTAAAATAAATGTTTGCATGCAGAGGAATACAGAAAACAGCAAGAAAAAAAATCCCTCCTTTGCCCGTTGTCTGAGATGGTTTCTCCAAAGCATAATTTGCTTGTGCCCTTTTACACATCCTTCCAAAGTGCAGAACGAGGCCCAACTGCTGTGGCACGAGGGATGGACTTCCTCTCATCCTGACACATTCTCTCTTGCCTAATCTGTTCCTCTCTTGCCATCTCTCCATCTAAATCCTCCCTTCTAGACCCACGTATCAAACGACATATTGACGGACTGAGAAATTCATTTACTGGGTCACGACAAACATTTAAAAATGAAAGAGAAAAGAATATGTTGAGGAAGACAGCATTAAACAAATCTTTGAAGGCTAAGTGGTGTTTTGTGACATCCAAGCAGTGTCCTCATGGAAACCTTGATTCTCAGTCCCAGACACACTGGATTTCTCAAGTTTCCCTGTGATGAGCTGCTTATTCACAAAGCCCAGGTTTCATCTAAAAATCCATACAACTCAGGACAATGTCTGGCACCAATAGACTCTCAATACTTTTTTATAATTTTTTGTGTGTCAGGGTCTCACTCTGTCACCCAGGCTGGGGAGCCATAGTCCGGTCACAGCTCACAGAAACCTCGACCTCCTGGGATCAAGTCATCCTTCTGTCTCAGTCTCCTGAGTAGCTGGGACTACAGGCGTGCACCAATAGGCTGGCTAATTCTTTGATTTTCTTGTACAGATGAGGTTTTGTTATACTGCCCAGGCAGGATTTGAAGTCCTGGCCTCCTGCCTCAACCTCTTGGACTCAAGTGATCTTTCTGCCTCAGTCTCCTGAGTAGCTGGGACTACAGGTGTGCACCACTATGCCTGGCCAATTATTTGATTTCCTTGTACAGACACTGTCTCTTTATATTGTCCAAGCAGGCCTCAAACTCCTGGTCTCCTGCCTTGGCCTCCCAAAGTACTGGGATTATAGGTGTGAGTCACCATAATTAGCCCATTTTTTGAATAAATAAATGAAATATGCCCTTTGTAGTTAATGATCTTTCTAAACCTTTTTTGAAATCTTGAGGCAAATAGCTAATGGCAATAGGAAATCCTATAGCTAGTTTTATCATTTTGCCTGAAGTTAACCTCTGATATTTTAGCTCATGGAAAAAACAAAAAAAAAAGCCCTACATATCTTGAGACATATCATAGGATAATTCTATTACCTGATAAAGGCACATTTTTTTTTCCTGAAGTCATTGCAGAATGTTCCCAAGATTTATTTTCCCCACAGACAAGGAAATGCAGTCTGATTAGCAGCTGGACCACATCAGTGGGTTCTCTAATGTTCATCAGATTAAAAAGACATTTTTATGATCCCACATCACCATATACAAAGCACAGTCTCTTTCTGGTGTCACTGTCCCCAGCCTCTAAATTAGAGATGATTTCAAGCCTGGGTAAGTGAATGGCAGAGGCCCCCACGACACTGCGACTATATCAGAGAAATTAGTGTTAGCAATTAGCATTTTACTGTCTGGTGTGACATGTAAGTGCTTCAACAGTATCTCTAGTTGTGCTAAGGTTTATGTGGTACAAATAGGGCATGATAAGAAGACACCAGAACAACATGGAGACTAAGCTGGTATCTTTGGCATAGAGCAACCCTAGTTTCTATTCACTTATGGACTGAAATAGTTATTCTAAAGGCAATTTATCTGTTAAAAATGCATGGGGGCCAGGCACAGTGGCTTATGCCTATAATCCCAGGAATTTGGGAGGCCGAGGTGGGAGAATTACTTGAGCCTAGGAGTTCAAGACCAGCCTGGGCAACACAGTCAGACATCATCTCTTCAAAAAAAAAGTAATGATTAAAAAAAATTAGTTGGGCATGGTAGTGCATGCCTGTAGTCCTAGCTATTTGAGAAGCTGAGGTAAAAGGATGCCCAGAAGGTTGAAGCTGGGGTGAGCCATGATGATGCCACTGCCCTTCCGCCTGGGCAACAGAGTGAGACCCTGATTCAAAATAAACAACAATGAAAAATAAATAAGTAAATAAATATGCATAGGGCTTTACTACTAGATATATGTGTGCACACATGAACATATATCTTGTAGTTAAATATCAAGAGAGTCAAAACAATTTTCATGAAAATTTAAAAAATAGATTCTATTTTGCCTATAGAATCTGCTGCCTTGTTTACTTAAGAAAGAAACCGGTAGATGTATGATGGGGCCAACCTCCTTTAGATGGGCTGTTTGAACTCCAATACGTTCCTCCATCCTGCTACGAAAACCAGCTTGACCCCCCTCTGGCAGGTAATCTCAGCTGATAACTGAAATTAAAGAAATGCAACTCTAGCAAAGCGATGTGACCCCGGCAGGCAAATCCAGAGCTGTAAGCTTTGGTTTGCTTTTTGGTGACATGGAAAAGCCTACTGCATAGCGATGGTTTTCACCTATTGCTTTGCCCAAGTCCTCTTTTCACCCGCTTCTTCCTGGATTACTCATCTTTCCGCATAAAGAAAAGCCCAAATCCCAAACATACATTTTTGCTTGGGAGATGCCCTGGTGTACACATTGTTCACGGTTCAGTTCATCCTATCTTTAAGATGGAAATTTCTAAGATTAAGTTTGATTATGAGTCAGAGTTTTGGGTATGAAGAAGCTCTTTTGTGGGTTTTTGGGACTTTGACTAATGCACAAATTCTCAGGTGTCTCAGTACAGTTAGTGTTCCATTGCACATCGGGGAGAGGCTGGGATCCAGCTCATGTCTGACCTTGTTTGGGCTTTGCATATTTTAGTACCTTATCATTTGCGTGGGGAGAAGGATGACTCATAGAGTTTGTTGTCTTACTACAATTAACATGCATTAATAAATTGCAAGTGGCCAGTGATTGCCAATATATGGGGTCTAAGTACGAAAATTGAGGATTTCAAGGAGAAACTAGGACCTGAGAAGCTCTGCACCGAGTCGGCGGTGGAAGATGATGGTGGCTGGTCAACACAACATGTGTTGACTCATGGACTAGAGCATTGCGTGAAATGATATTGACTACAACTCGCTCTCAATGGCGTGAAATGCTCTCGGCTAATCTGGAGATTAATCCTAAAAAATGATTCAAGTCAGGCATAAAGAACCTAAACACTGATAGGTAGTTAAGAAAGGTTTTTCTCTTCCAGCACTCTTCAAGAGCAAGAGAGCATGGCACCTGCCCAAGCTCTCTTTAGGGAAGCATTTCATGCACCATCTCACGTCTGAGCATTTCCTCTGGACTGGATTTTAAAAAAAAGTGCTACATAGACACAGTGGACAATTACGAAGTCATAAAGAAGGACAAACATTCGGACTTTGCAGCAACTTGGATGGATTTAGAATCTATCATCCTCAGTGATCTATCACAGAAACAAAGAACACATGTTCTCTTAAGCAGATTCTGAACATTTACCATAATACTGTAAGAAAGGGATTGGCAGTAGCAGGATACTGCCGGGGTGGGGGTGAGGACACGGCATCCATAAGGGTACCTGATCTCAAACCAGGCCAAGTGGGGACTAAAGGGAGGCCCAAATATTACCTGCAGGAGGTCCGCTTGTATACCTAATGCTGAATTGTACCGTATGTCTTTAAAAAATAAAGTATAAGAAAAGAAAAAAAAATTAAAAAAGAAAAAAAGAATATTAAAAAAAGGAAGAAAACCTTGGGATATTGTATTATGTGGCCATAATGAGATGTAGTTAGTCAGGAAGGTCTTTATTAACTTGCTTAAGAAGAGATGTTGAGTGGCTTAGAGGATAAAGCACTGGATTTCTCTTTTGAGCCCCCAGTGGGAGTTTAATTTGCAATCCAGCATAGAGACACACGATACACAATAGCTGCTTGCTTTCAAGGGTTGATAGCATGAATAATATTTATTGGTTATGAAAGATAATCCACTTCTGAAAAGACTGCCTTACTGTCAGAGTATCAGGTACAATCGAGTCTTCTACTGATGGCACATTACAGAGCATCCCAGTTATAATGGTTCATGCAAAAAATGAGGACATATGTACACTCCATACACATCTCTGCTCTCATGGACATGCTCACGGCTGTAGATTTACAGCCAATATGTTAAGGTAATCTCCCAGGATAATTCATGCCATTCAAAGGGTAACTTTTTGATCAGACTGACCTCAATATTGAATTGTCATAACCTTCTGCTCGGTTGTGCTCCTGGGTCTCAAAAAATAATGAAGCTGGCATTCTTCTTCAGTGATGTGTCTAACTTTGCCATGATCCATAGCTCTGTTTCTATGTTCACCTAACTTAGAGAAGCATCTTTCCATCAACTTTTAGAAAGCTGCTGTCGAGACCGACAATGAGGACTTTGTCAAGCATCTTTCTCCTTCTCCAATCGTGGCAGCTATTGAAAATCACCGTTGATCATGTGCCCAGTTCTTTGCATGGTTCTTGGCACAGGGTGAGGGCTCACTTAACTTCTGATGGGTCCGGGCAGGCATCTGACACCCCACAAATGAGATTGAAGTCCACATCCCCAGTGGAGCCATATACTTCCTACAAAAAGACCCTTGAGCACCTTGCAAGTGAGGACAATTTCAGAGAGTTGACTTTCAGAAGTGAGGGACTCAGTCCCAAATAAAACCTTAAAAAAATCCAAGGGGAAAAAAAAAGGGAACAGAGAAGGAGGAAACAATAGTTTAGTTTGTTGGGGTTTTTTGTTTGTTTGTTTAGAGTTGGGGTCTCACTCTGTTGCCCAGACTTGAGTGCAGTGGCATGATCACGCCTGACCATGACCTTGACCTCCTGGGCTCAGGCAGTCCTTCCACTTCAACCTCCTCCTGAGTATCTGGAACTACAAGTGCATGTCACCATGCCTGACTTATTATTATTATTATTATTATTATTATTATTTTGTAGAGATAAGGTCTTGCTATGTTGCCCAGACTGGTCTCTCGAACTCCTGGGCTCAAGCAATCCTCTTTCCTCGGCCTCCCAAAGTGCTGGGAATACATGCATGAGCCACTGCGCCTGGCCAGAAACAATTGTTTTGCATGCAAGGAACAACCCTGCTCCAAATGTGTATACTGTGGGCTCCTGATACTAGAGAAGATACTTTGTGGGCAGGTAAGCAGCAAAGGTTTTCTGAAAGTAAGAAAAGAGGAGGAGTGGGCAGAGAAGCACAGGAAGAACCTTCTCCTGGTTTAAAAACGAAAGTCTCTCAGGAGCATTGATAGCAGGGCAAATGTTCTCTCTGTCCGCCTCCTGTATCTTTTCCTGGTGATGAGTGTGTGTTTAACCTTAGAGGGAAATTACTTTCTCAGACAGAGACCTTGTATCATTATTTGAATTCCGCTTGTTTTTGGAGGCTGAGAAGGGCAGAATAGAAAGACTCCAGGGTTTAGGAGTCAAACAAGAGTTGTGTTTGACTCCTGACTCTGAGGCTGATTAGCTTATGTGATTATGGGAAAATCACTTAATCCTTCCAAGTCTCCAATTGCTCATTAGTAAATAGAAATGGTGACACCCGTTTCATCCACCCCACAGACAGGAAGGGAGGGAAGAGAAGAGCCGTCCACGTGCTTGATCAACAGGAGAGCCACTTAGCAATATTAGCCGTTAATATGATGGTCGGGATACCATCAACACGTCATGTTGCACATCTGAGCATTTTCTCCATTGGATGCATGTTTCTTAGAAGCTGCTATCATGTCTGTTCCTTTTTTCTCCACCGCTGGCTCTTTGCATGCTTTGGAGGAGAGACCCTAAGAGTTAATGCTGAATTCCCACGTGATGGAACAGAAGCAATATAGATAATTCAAGGCCTTGTCAGGAAGCTGATAAGGCGCTTCAAGGTACAAAGCTTATCCTGCTCTGATCCCACGCAAGGCAAGCACTGCCCTCCTGTTTTCTCCCCCAAGATCCACGGTTATATTCTGCAAGGACCACGCACCCCGATCTTGTATGCCTCACCCTGTATCTGCCCACCTGCCTGCACGCCCTATCCTCCTCTACTTCTGCACTGGGGGAGCTCCACCACCAGGGACACCTTTCTTGTATTCTTCCTGGTCCCCTGCCGGCTCTAGGGCAAGGCCCTGCTAGCTTCCGTTGGGCATTTACTTCTTTTTTTTTCTTTCTGCAGAAAATACCACCTGTGCACATCTCTTTCCGTGGCCCCCTGCTCTTTCCAGGTCACTGATGTTTTGTGGGAATCCAATGGAGTTTACAAAGCCTCTCTCCAAACAAGTTGCCTGTAAACTATGGGGGCCCACGGGCCCCTGGAAGCTCAGTTATGAATCCACGTGAGTGGTTTGTGAACCTCAGGTCAGAGATTCCCTCCTCTCCTGGAATTTCTCTCACTGAAATGGGGTGTACATTCTGCCTTCTACAGCGTTTGTCAGAGGCCAGAGGCAAAGCCAGATTTATTTATTAATTTTTCAGATTTCCAGAGGCAACCTTTGTGTGCATGTTAAGTACATGCTTATTGGATGACTAGGAGAGAATTAGCTCTACAAGTCAATGCAAGTCTGGTTTGCAGGTCCTTAGCTGCAAAATTTGTCTGTATGGATTCTTGGCCATTTACAGAGAGAAAGTGTTGTGAGTTGTGAGAAAAAAAAGTCACAAACATTCACAGCAAATCCTTGGACATAAAAATACATATTTCCAACTAATCTAGAGGACAAAGAGCTTTGTGTTCAAACATAGTACCTTTGGCTACTGGTACTTTATTAAAATTCAAAGCTCATTTCGAAGTGTAGTTGTATAAAGTCTTATTTCTACCACACAATTAGAGAATTAGAAGCAATGAAATGTTTAGCTCCAAGACCCAGACACAGATACTCTTGGTTACTGTAGAGAAGTCAAGAAATTGGTTAAAAAGAAAAAAAAAGAAAAAAAAATATTTTCTTCCAGAAAGACAAACTTTCCTCATGTCAAAGCTCAGGCTCCCAGGCATGGCAGAGGGAAGAACCCTCACACAGCTCCTCCTTGATTAATATCCACTTGGTGATAAAGAGAGAACTTCCTTCTCTGGGGATGTTCATCCAGTTTTCCCAAAGGACTCATTCATTTGGAAAATGAGGAAAATCTAGCCGTGATTTGAAATGGCTCTGGAATGCAGAGGAATGTCTTCGTTTTTTAGGAGAGAGAATTCTGTACTAGACCAGAATGCAGACAACAGATCGGCAAGGAGCATCACATGTCAGTAAACTATGTGCTTGTTTCGTCCACGCTTCTTATAAGTTTCATCAGCACTCAGGCTCCCTCCACACCCTACGCAAATAAATCACCATGCGAAGAAGTCGTCAAGGAGGGTGAGAAAGATTAACTGCTTTGGACAGAATAAAGTACTACAAGATCTGCATACAGCCTATGGGATGTTAAGCCCTGCACCCCATTGTGTGGTGCCGAGATTTGCATAAAGCAGACTAATTTCTCATGCTGCAATCTCATTCGAATGTCAGAGATTAAACGGACGATAATGTTGAAACTTCTGTTTCAGACGTCAAGGAGCAGAGGATGGCCATTTGCAAGCATGGTCCTTGAGAACATCACAGATTTCTGCAAGTCATTTAGTGGCATTTCCAGGACTCTAAAGCATTCTGCTTCTTGTTACTAAACAATATATAGGTAACTGCTCTTAATTTGGCATAAAAGCAGCTGAGCCTCAACAAACATTGACTTACAATGCAACTGGATTTCTTTTCGGATTTAAGATAGGATTACCTTCTTGAACTTTAATCTTCCATAGTTAGCTCTATTTGGGTATTACATTTAGAAATCCACATTTTTAAAAATTCTGGATCTCACTCTTGCTCGGGCTGGAGTGCAGTGGCATGATCACGATGGTCATCGCTCACAGCAGCCTCAATCTTCTGGGCTCAGGCTATCCTTCCGCCTCAGCCTCCCAAGTAGGTGGGACTACAGACATGCGTGTGCCACCATGCCTGGCTAGTTTTTTAATTTTTTTGTAGAAAAAAGGTGGAGATGAAGTTTCTCTGTGTTGCCCAGGCTGATCTCAAACTTCTGGGTTCAAGTAGTCCACTTGCCTTGGCTTTCCAAAGTGCTGGGATCACAGACCTAGCCACTGCCCCCTGCTCCTCCCACCCCCCTTTTTTTTAAATAGTAGAAATTGTCTGCACCAGGTGTTTGTGCCAAGGTCTGTCATTGAAGCCCACATGGAAGAACTTGTAGGGTGGTGTGGTTTTGGTGGGACTCTAACCCCTGAAATTATTTTGTTTATATCATCAAAAATGATGCCATGGTTTCCAGGTCCAGGCTTCTGTCATAAATGGCAGTCTCAATTGAAGACTGAAATGGATTGACTGGTCTGTACTAATTAAAGTGACGTAAGCATAAATCTGCTTTCCCTCTAATAATATTTATAAATATTTATTAATAAAATGGTCTGGCATTGGAATACTCTTTAAAATAATCCAGTGCTAGAGGAAAGAACAGACAGGTATAGATGAAATATGATTGGACACAGAGAAGATTCATTAGCTCATCCTCTCTACCTTTGTACATGTTTGAAATTTTCTAAAAGACAAACTTTAAAAATATATTTTTTTCAACAAAATGGCCCCATGGAATAAAAATATTATATAGCAAAACTCAAAATAGTTTTACTTGGGATGTTTGTGTGATCAAATAAAATATTTGAAATTAACAGTGACTTCCATGTGGCTTAAGTGGTTCTTATTAAGTAAAAATGCCACAAGGCCTAGAGCTATCAAACCGATGAACATGTCAAACTGCTCTTTGTTGTGTAAATCTTACATCAAACAACCATTTAATAACCACCTACTACATGCAAAGAAATATTTTCACATTATGGTTTTTTTGCTGACATCATTTTAAAGTATCTATAATTCAGAAGCTAAGGATGCATGGTCTCAGAGAGAAATAACACTGCATTTTTTCAAAATATTCTATGAATCAGATTTTTCCTTGATTCAGCCTGGCTCTCTCCGCTTTCTCTCCAGATTTCTGAGATGGGCGGCATTTCTGTCAACATCCTAACCATCGTGATCTTTTTTAGTGAGTGGCGATAATGGGTTCAGGTGATTTCATGGTATTCTGGATAAACTGGACCAGACCCTGAGATGCCAATCAGAGCAATGGAGCACCCTAGTGGCCAAAACTAGCCAATGACTCTCCTCCTTCACCGTTTGCATGAGGGCCCATATGTTTTGAAACCAAGCAACTGGAAATAATCACCATAATAATATTAGTCATATCACAACCTCAGATGAAAAAAATCCTGTGAATTGATGAGATCTCTACATCTACCAAGGCACAGACAATTAAACGTTTAGTCAATCTTAATTTGAAGGGCCAACTAGCCTGGGAGCTGCAGGCCAGAATTGTATATATACCCGTAATCTACAAAGTGCAAGTTTGATGTTCTTGAGTTGATGGGGCAGTTCTCTCCATCCGAACTCTGAGACTCTTACTTGTGGCATCTCACTGAGCAAATAGGAATTTGTTAAAACCTTTTCCTCTGTCTCTTTCCCCCTGCTCTCCAAGGCAGCATTGCACAGATGCTTAAGAGAAGAGTCTCTCGGGATAGAATTAGCATTCAGGTTGTGTTCCGTCTTTCATGAGCAGAGTCACTTTGAACAAGTTGATTGATCTCCCTGTACCTCCATTTACCCTCCTGTAAGATGGGGATGAGCAGCAGATGCCTTAAATTGGTTATTCAGACAATACCTGGGACCCGGGAAGCACGACAATTACTCGTTGTCAGTATTATCCTTCCCAGCCTGCAGTCACACCTATCATCGGCACAAACTTTTCTTCGTATGTATATCCTCAATTCTTAGGATTTGCATGGCTTTGGATTCCTCAAATCGCACATCCAAGAATCTATAGATGATGATTTTTTTAGTAACATGGTATTTGTAATATCCTACATACAAGGGGACCCCCAAAATCTTGAATTTATTTATTAATATTGTGTAGTTATTCCTATATGTTTAAACTTCAGTCACCTTCACAGTACTCTCTGGCTGATGCAATACGCCTGTTGAGATTATTTTGCCACTGCTCAAAACAGTTTTTGAACTCATGCATTTTGACGCCTTTTAGTGCTTCAGTCGTTTTTTGTTTCACCTCTTCTCCATCAGCTGCACATTTCCTTCTGAGGACTTTTTTCATCCAGAGAAACAACAAAAAAAGTTGCTGGGGTGAGCAGGGAGTCCTGCCATTTTTGGTCCAAAACTGCCGAACACTTGGCATGTTGTCGGCAGGTGAGCTTGTAAGTCACCCATCATGAGTTGGGCAAATGCATCGACTCACACACACACACACACACACACAAATCACTGAAGCTGAACGCAGCCTCTCACAACAACACAAGCTGGTCCACGGATGCCAATGGGTTCCTAGAACAGTCACCTAGCGAGGAAAGCCTGTACTACAAGGGGCTGCCCTTCAAAAGATAATTCTGTTTTTTTTGGGGGGGGGGTCCTCCCTGGTCTAAGACTATGGAATAGCAATGGTATAGAAATACCCATGAATAAAACCTTGCTTCCTATACACAACTTGCCATACATAATAACACTTTATGCTTCAATTGGAAATACCTATAGCAGGGAATTAATAGAAAATTTAATCTCCTCAAGGTCATGGTTCCAAAGAGGCAAGGGGAATATTTTGAACACTTCTGAAAATTTGAAGAACAGTTTCCCTTTATCAAAACTGAACAAAAAACGAGCTGCAATTAATTTAGGTGCATTGAAGGGTGGATTAGCCATACACTGAATTATTTGGTAAGAAAGCTATTTCAGGTAAAAATAAAAATGTTGTTACATATAAAGAGGGAAAAATAGATGATTTAAAACTTTAAAGGAAAGAAACTCCAAGATTACAGTAAATCATGATATCAGCCATTCAATTCATCCAGAAGAAAAGGAATTACTGACCTCAAGATCAAACTGTGTAAGCCTTAGTAAGCATATAAACAACTCCGGTGCTTAGCACAGGCCCTGCGTGTTTTTCCTTCCATATCTTATCTTTCACCCCTTTTACATTTGGAAAGAATGACCTGGAACACTCCGTGCAAACTTGTAAACTACTGCATCAGTGGCAGAAGCTGCCAATTCATGTATTTATGAGAAAGTTGTAAGTGACTGAATCCAATCTTTCCAATTAAAAAGCAAGTCGGAAAAGCCTACAATAAGAAAATAGATGTCTTATAATATTAGAGTTAAGATAACAGTGCTGTGCTTGAGATTTTGATATGTGTTCCCAAACACTGGTTAATGCCACCGTAGGGAAATATAATTAGCAAATTTACACACCATGCCTGGAGGCCTCACTATAATTCTCACCATCCTCTGAGTCCTAGACTTCAGGATTTCCAAATGATGAGATCTGTCTAGAAATTCATTAATTTCACTTCCTTGAACAGAGTCAGGAAGGATTCCCCCAATTCCAATCTATAGTAAAATGAGGCTTATGAGGCTGTGATAAACTTTTATTTCCAAAAGCAAATATTAATTTGTTCATCTAATGATTTCCTCTTATTCCTTTTGTTCCTTAGAAGGAAACACGATTTGTGAAATTCAAACCTTCTGCAATTTACAAGTACAATTTTGTTTATTAATGGCCTATAATTAAGAAGAAATTGTTAGCTAAACAAACAATTAGCTTATTTTTCTGAAGAGTAAACAGTGAGTAGGTTATTTATTCACTTGCTAATGGTTCTTACCCCTGACCTACTTTTCACTTGCTCAGATTTCTTTCTAGATTCTCTGGTTTTTGTACCTAAAGTAATTTTGCTAATCAAACAATGAAAGCTAGCATATTTATGTATTTTCATTTGGAGAAAGAGCAAGTTAATGCATGCATAAAATGGTATTACGCTGTAGATCAAAATCTTATCTCCATTCCTACCAGTTGACCCTAAGGGAGATATGTTACCTCTCCACTTTGAAGTTTTCCATCTATAAAGTGAAAATGTCAGTGGTTGCTGTCCATGTTAAAAAGAAGGGAACCCACTGGCACATGACGGAAGGGGTTGGTTATAATTTTCCTTATGGAAGACATTTTATATTAATGTACAACCACTGGGAAGGTGTTTTGTTTTGGTACAAAAACCCCACATATGTGTTTTTAAAAATGACTCTATTCTTGATGATTATTAAGGGAATCTGTATCAAAGCAATACTTTTGGCACAAGGGCAGCTTCATCTGGATAAAGTGGCATGTGGTTAGCTAATTACCAAAGGTTAGCAAAGGAGTCTTAATGAGAATTCTTTTTCTTTTTTTTTTTTTTTGTGAGCTACATTCTGCTTTTATAGAGACACAAAATGAATACATTTGTATGCAGGCAACAGCCACTGAATGCAATAGCCTGCAGCTGAGCTCAATTGAGTGGATTTCCACCTGCAAACCACGCGTGGGCTGAGTCGCTGGGTGAGAAGACACAGATAAAACAGAACTGAGTCAAAATGTTCCTTGGGTGGTATACGAACAAAAGATAAACAATTTGCTCAACACAGCACAGAAGTGAATGGCATTAAGTGCCAGGTAGTAACTGAAGAGGTAATCACCCCAGACAATATTTGGCAAACCACACACTCGAGGGTTAATGGTGAAACGTAAATCAAATGAAAATAGGCAATCTAATGTTACAAAAATACCATTGTTATATCATGAGGATCTATTACTAGGAAAATGAGATTAGTAGCTAAAATTTAACCTTGCTCTGTCTAATATTTATTAAGTTATCATTTATTAAGTCTTGTTTCAGTCCTGTGTATTTCGATATCATGAGATTTTAATGTCTTGTTCTACAAAAATGAAAATATGAAGGCTGTGCATGGTGCCTCCTGCCTATAATCCCAGCACATTGGGAGGCCAAGACCAGAGGATTGCTAGAGCCTAGGAGTTTGAGATCAGCCTAGGCAACATAGTAAGACCTTGTTCCTACAAAAAAAAAAATCAAAAAAATAAGCTGGGTATGGTGACATGCACCTGTAGTTCCAGCTATTCAGGAGGCTGAGGTGGGAGGATTGTCTGAACCCAAGAGGTCAAGGCTGCAGTGTGCCATGATCATGCCACTGCACCACAGACTGAGTGACAGAGTAAGGCCCTGACTCAAAAAAAAAAAAAAGAAAAGAAAAGAAAATATTCACTCTTAATTGGCCACATTGATTGCACAAGGGTTTTTTGTTAGTTAGTTAGTTTGTTTTTTGAGTTGATGTCTCACTCTGTCACCCAGGCTAGAGTGCAGTGGCATACTTACAGCCACCACAGCCTTGACCTGCTGGGCTCAGGCGATCCTTCTGCCTTAGCCTTCCAAGTAGTTGGAATTACAGGCATGTGCCACCACACTCGGCTAATTTTTTAAAAAAATTATTGTAGAGATAAGGTCTTGCCAAGTTGTCCAGGCTGGTTTTGAACCTGTGGGCTCAGGCAATCCTCTCACCTCAGCCTCCCAAAGTGCTGGGATTATAGGCGTGAGTCACTGCACCTGGCCAGATTTTCGTGTTTTTTTGTTTTTTTTTTAATTTGATATCTGCTCTGAACAACTACTGCAATCACTTCAGGCTTTATTTGTAGCATTGTGTGTGTGTGTGTGTGTTTATGTGTGTGTGTGTATCTATGTGCACACAAGCACGCGCATGCATGCAAAAGGAAGATGCATTTCTTTTCCACGTACCTTCCACTTCCCTAATTTTTCTTCCAGCTGCAGACTTCCGAAGCACACTCCTTCCGGAATTGAAGAGGCTGGCCAGCTCGTCCAGGGGGCTGTTGAGTGGTCTGGAGTTTGGAGGGCTGTAGGGTGCCGGGGAGGAGGAGCTGGAGTTGGCCTTCCTGTGTTCCCCTCGAGCTGCCTTCCCCGGGGAGTAAGGAATCTTGGAGAAAGAGCTGCACGGACCCCCCGCGGGGGCGGAGTTTGGCTTTTGCTGTGATTTGGCCATGTCTGAATTTGTCATTGCCTTTCCCGTGTGCACCACAACTGTCTCAGGGGGGAACGTAAAATGTGCAGGTGGCCAGTAAGAGGCAGGAGGCACCGGAGGGGGCAGGGGAGGAGCAGGAGGTGTGGAAGGTGGAGAGATTTTGTTGGACCCGTTGAATACAGTTAAGCCAGGGGACGCGGGCCTGTCACTGTCCCCCTTTTGGTTTTTGGAATACTGTGGAGACAGGGGACTTGAACCTTCTGATGACACAGGGTACTTGAGGTTGGTCTCCAGGACGGGCAGCTTTTTCACTTCCAGGGGTGTCAAAGGCGACTCGTCGGAGGCCGGGGAGCAGGTCACGGGGGTTGGAGGGAACACCAGCAGGGGTGGCCGGTGGGGAAGTAGATTGGGGAAAGGGGGCGGGATGTCACAGGTGTCCCTCAAGGGCCCCGTCGCTTGGCCGCTCGTGTCACCGTCCTCAAAGGTGATGGGTTTTCGGCTCTCATAAAACAGAGGGGGCGATGCAGACATGAAGGAGACCATGCCCAGGCTGCAGCTGCTGTCCTCGGGCAAGAAGTATTTCATCTCCTCATACACGGACTCCCCGGGGTCTGGGCTGTCGGGCTGGGGGCAGCCAGCCCTCCCAGCATTCCCCACCATCTCGATGTACACGGGCTCGGCATCGTCGTCATCTCCCTGTGACGCGGTCAGGTGCAGGGCACAGTGGGGAGGCCCATCGGCCGAGCAGGCCCTGTGCACGGCCCCTGAGTCCTGGTGGGGCCCTGCCTTTCCCAGGTGTCTCCCTTCCCCAGGCCTGGGGCCTGATATCTCCTCATAGGAGCCACTGAGCTTTGTGTGGGGGCTTCGCTTGGGCTTTCGGGGAGGAATCTTCTTCATGGTGCTGTAGTCATCGCTGTGAGGTCTGGGCCGGGTCAGAGCTGAAAGAAGGAGAAAAAGAGGGATGGGACTTGTTAGTGAGATCCCATCGCTACCTCAGTGACTGGGCTGGGGCCTGGAGCTTCTCTCTCACCAGGCTTGCCACTGTGGCCGCAGCTCCTATGCATTCAGGGCTGTGGGGAACCCCAGCTCATCTCTCTCTCCCCTCGAGTTTCCCTGGCCTAACCTGAACTGCCAGTGACCACCAAAGACAAAAGTGACCTTTGATCTTGGTGCTGGAGGATGACTTCGCCTGCTAAGGAATATGCCCCTTGGAAGGTGAAGGGCTTCTTCCGGGACTCAGCCACCTGCAAAGGCAAAAAGCCTGGAGATGGGATTGGAAAGCTGCACCAAGAGGTCAGAGGATACAGCAGCCTAATGTTTGTCTTCTTAGGACCTAACACACGCGGGAATGAAGAACGCGTCCTCATGACGTTGGAGACCGGGAGACAGAAACCAGGAGGAGCAGCGAGTTCGCTCGCCAGGGGTCTGGGGAAGCTTCCCGTAGGAAATGAGTAAGCTTGACCCTTAAAATGTTTATCTCTTATGGCCTGTGCATTTCGGGTTTTGCTCAGGAATTGGTTGCCATTTCCAATTTCCATAAGGGTGTCTCCTGTATTTTCTTTTTTCTCTCTTTTTTTAAAAATAGAGTCCAGATTTTATTTCAGACAAAATATCTGGGAAGTAATAGAAAAAACCAAAACAAACAAATTCTATACTAGTGGCTCGACTGAACATTGTTGGGAAACACTAAAAATGGACAAAAAGAAGAGAGAAAAACTGCATTTTTTAAGGTTCTTATGGTTTGAGGTTTTACATTTGGGTCTCTGATCCATTTAGAGTTCATTTTTGTGTAATGGGGATAGAGAGGGGTCCTGTTTGAATCTTCTGCCTGTGGTCAGCCAGTGGACCTTGAACAACTACCGTAATACTATAAGAAGAGGCTTGACAGCAGCAGAAGTCTATGGGGGTGGAAGAGGGAGGGGCAGGGAGGTAGGATTAATGGTAGTCAATATCTGCCTGGGGAAGGAGGAGGCACACCTCATCAACAAGGGAAACTGCACAATGAATATTTGTACACCTAACCCTTAATTGTACCCCCACAATTTTAAAATAAAACATATAGTAAAAATTTTTTTTAAATTATCTATTTTTAAATTTTATTTTATTATAGAGATGTGGGGTACAAGTAAGGATTAGCTACATAAGTAGCCTGCCTGTGGGGGAAGTGTGGGCTGCTAACTGGCCCTCACTCCCCCAGGAAGTGGACCAGGTACCCTTCTGCTTGTCACGTGCCCCTAATCCTCCTTCCTATTCCTTCCCTCCCCCACCCTCCAGCCATGCCCAGCGATTGCAAATCCATCCCTCGTGCTACCATGACTCATGTTCAGGGCAATTTATGAGTGAGAACCTGAGCAAAGAAAAGAACTCTTCCAAGAGAGGGGAGTGAGCAGAAGCAGTCTCCTGTAAGCTGCTGCTTCCGCGCCCAGCGATGGGTGGGCCGTGACTTTCATTCTTATGGGTGCTGAGGAGTGGCTTTTGGGGTGGGTTTTTCCCAGAAATGGGTGGTCTTAGAGCTGAGTCTCTGTTTCTCCTTCCTCATGTGGGGCCAGGGCGTTTTAGGCCTTACAGGGACATACCAGGATGGTCATGGCACCCTAGTGGGTGGAGATTTTGTAAAACCACAGTGCTGATGATGTTATAGTGAGTGCATAGTGAAGGTAAAAGAGGTCATAGTCATCTTAGGTCAACCTGAGCTTTGGATGCACATGGCCCCGGGGCTCTAAACTGGTTTCCACCTTGGTGGTCAGCTCTCCACCAACCACAGGCATTATGGGTAAATGGACTAAAGTGTGGCAGACTGTCTGATACAAGTCCGACAGGTAGGTGTGAAGCAGATCACTTCCTTGCTGGCATAGTTTTGCACCAGTTGCCGCAGGCATCCATAGGCTTGGAAATTTCTTACAGTCCTGACATTTTCCTAGTCTAACCTGCTGTCACAACTACGCTGAGACTTTGAGAGGCTCGCCCAAGACCTCGTTTAAAGTTATTTTTCTGCGCCATGACCACCCCCAGCACAGACACACACAAGGCTGTGACCCTCACCTGGTCTATTTCTTCTCATCTGCATAACACGTATCACATTCTAATATATGATGGTATTCACTCATTTGCTGTGTTTCTTTTTTTTCTTTTTTCTTTTTTTTTTTTTTTTTTTTATTTGGATTCACACTATGTCACCCAGGCTGGAGTGCCGTGGCACACTCACGGCCACCCTAGTGTCAACCTGCTGGGCTCAAGTGATTCTTCTGTCTCAGCCTTCCAAGGAGCCAGAACTACAGGTGCACGCTACCACGCCCACCTAATTTTTTGATTTATTATAGAGACGAGGTCTCACCATGCTTGCCCAGGCTAGTCTCGAACCCATGGACTCAGGCAATCCCCTCACCTTGGCTCCCAAAGTGCTGAAATGACAGACTTGAGACCACGCCCGGCCTCTTTTTTCTTTTTCTTACTGATTTCAATAGGGTAGAGAAAGGCAAGGGACATTTTTTTTAAACCACTAATTTATCTCTGTGAATACTGGTTGAATGCATATGATTAAATGAATGATTGAATGAATTAAAAATCACATTGAGATTTCAACCCAGGTCCATCTGATTCCGAAGCCCTTAATTTTAACCATTATACATCATCGTCTTCCCAAAGCTAGGCACAGAGACTGACGTTATAACGTGGAGTCATAATGAGAGAAAAATACAGCCACCTCAGTTAAATAACTCAGAAGCCCAACAATATTATATGTGCTCATATCGAGAATTCCTAAAGATTAGTAAAAATACTAAATTAGTCAAGTAATTCAAGGTGTTAGCTCTTGTTCTTTAAAATCTCTCTATCCAGTCAGGCTCGGTGGCTCAGCCTGTAATCCCGTGCTTTGGGAGGCCGAGGTGAGTGGATTGCCTGAGCCGGCGGGTTCGAGACCACCTGGGCAACTTGGCGAGACCTCATCTCTACAATAAATCAAAAACCAGCCGAGCATGGTAGCGCATGCCTGTGGTTTCAGCTCCTTGGAAGGCTGAGGCGGAAGGATCACCGGAGCCCAGCAGGTCGAGGCTGCAGTGGCCAGGAGCGGCCACTGCATTCCAGACTGGGCAACAGAGTGAGACTCCAACTCAAAAAATAAAAAAATAAAAAAATAAAAAATAAAATCTCTCTATCCTATAAGTGTTCTTCCTGCTGTCTGTTTTGTCCATTTTAGAGCATTTTAAGGGTCAAGCTCACTCATTTCCTACGGGAAGCTTCCACAGACCCCTGGCGAGCGAACTCGCTGCTCCTCCTGGTTTCTGTCTCCCGGTCTCCAACGTCATGAGGACGCGTTCTTCATTCCCGCGTGTGTTAGGTCCTAAGAAGACAAACAT
>CAUYQG010215962.1:0-10726 GCA_963574415.1 Tarsius wallacei | reverse complement strand
TTTTTTTTTTTTTTTACCACATTTTGCTTTCAGGGAGTAAACCTATTCCCCCATTGCATGGACAGATTGCAAGGCAGTGGGAACTAGGTTCCAAGGTATTCATACACCTGTCAGTGGATACTGTGATCTGCAGATAGATTTTGAATCACAGCTTCCCCCTCAATTCAATCTCAAAACTGCAAAAAAAAAAAAAAAAAAGTACAACCCTCAACCCACAGTCAAGCTTCAGTAGTAAACAAAGCTAGAGGATTCATACAAGGAAGAATAGGAAATCAAGCAAACAAAAGTAAAAGCAACCCTGCCACCCCTAAACAACAAAATGAAAAAAGGGGGGAAGGAAAAAGTGGGAAGGAAAATCTACACAAATGAAGAAAAACCAAAAGAAAAGTATGGGTCTCCCACAGACCCCTGGGAGACCAGACAATGAGAAACAGACTTTGGAATGCAAACAATGAAGAGCCCCCAGAATGACTGGTCACATACTACAAACCCAGACATCAAGACACTAATAGAAAGAACAAAAAGAATTGAGGAGAGACAAGAGGAAAATAGGAAGGAGTTGATAATGGAGATAACAGCAGTAAAGAATACTGTGATTAAAATAAATAACAAACTAACAAGCATGGAAAGCAGAATTAACCAAGCAGAAGAAAGAATCTCAGAGCTTGAGGACCAAAATACAGAACTAGCACAAACTGTTCAAACCATAGAAAAGAAGCTTAAAAAGACAGAACAAAACCTTCAAGACATGAGCAATTACTTCAAGAGACCAAACCTAAGAGTAATTGGACTTCCTGAGGCAGAAAAAGAGACAGAGACAATCCTGGAACAAATATTCCATGAAATTATTCAAGAAAACTTCCCTCATCTCATCAGTGACATGAAAATTCAAGCACAAGCGATTCAGAGAACCCCTGCAAGACAACAAATGAGAAGACCAACTCCAAGACACATAATAATTCACTTAAACAACATAGATATAAAAGAAAAAATCCTAAAGGCAGCAAGAGAAAAAGGTCAGACTATCTACTGGGGAAGACCAATTAGAATAACAGCAGATTTACCTACAGAAACCCTTCAGGCTAGGAGAGCTTGGAGCCCAATCTTCAAAGTCCTCAAAGATAATCAATTTCAACCAAGAATAAACTACCCAGCTAAACTAAGCTTCATCAGTGAGGGAGAATTAAAATCTTTCCCAGACATTCATTTCCTAAAAGCTTACACTGCCTCTAGGCCAGCCCTACAAGAAACAGTTAAGAAAGTATTAAACACAGAAGAAAGGGAAAAAAGAACAACAAAATTCTTCACAAGAGTGCAGGTAAAAGACTGAAAACACACACGAATCAACCCCAAAATCAAAAGAAACACAACAAACAAACAGGATCAACAACACCTCTGTAAGAACCCCATGACAGGGATAAACTCTGGCATTTCAATAATTAGCCTGAATGTGAATGGACTAAATACACCACTGAAAAGACATAGAATGGAAAAATTGATAAAATATCATAAAGCAACAATATATTGTCTCCAAGAGACTCATCTCACCAGAAGGGACATTCAAAGACTCAAAGTAAAAGAATGGGAAGCAAAATTTCAGGCAAATGGAACACAAAGGAAAGCTGGAGTTGCAATTTTAATCTCAGACAAAATACCCTTAAACTATCAAAAATTTAAAAAGATGAAGAAGGTCACTATATAATGATAAAAGGTTCAATCCGTCAACAAGAAATATCAATCCTAAACATATATGCTCCTAACATAGGAGCACCAATGTTCGTAAAGCAGCTTCTAAGCAAACTTAAAAAAGAGGTTTACTCTAACACTATCATAGCTGGGGACTTTAATACTCCACTCACAACCCTAGACAGATCATCAAGACAAAAAATCAGCAAGAAGACCCAAAACCTCAATGATACTCTGGAACAAATGGACTTAATTGATATCTACAGAACTCTCCATCCAACGACCACAGAATATACATTCTACTCATCACCACATGGAAGGTACTCCAAGATCAACCACATCATTGACCATAAACAATTTTCATAAGATTGAAATCTTACACACTTTTTCATACCACAGTGGAATAAAAATAAATATCAACACCAACAAAATTTCCCCAAAGCCCACAAAGACATGGACACTAAACAGCATGATGTTGAACAATGACTGGGTCAACAATGAAATCAAAGAAGTGGGCCTTACTGCATGTTTGATGAAGTGGAACTGCAGAGCTGGAGCTCTCTGAGACGTGGGGTGAGAGCGGCAGCAAGAAGCCAGGACACAGGTAGTGCCATGGGTGATCTGTGAGATGTATCTTTCTCTGGGGACACCCAGCAAGATATGAGAAGAAAGGAGAATGGAAGATACTGAACTACACACTTGGAGACAGATCTTTAAAGTGACTTACACAGGTGCCACAAAATCGTGGAGTCTAGAAGACATTTGAGTCATATTATTATTTAGCTACTACCACAGTTAAGAATGCTGGGACAAATAAAAATAAACCATCTGGTTGTAGAATGATTGGGCAACATGCCTTTGGTGACAGAAATATCTGTAAGATTGTACAAACCCAGAACATATTAAAAGCAAATATTTTCATGTCATTGGATTTTGTTATAATCCATAATATCAAATGTATATTTTACCTAATGCAAAGGAGCCATTGCAGTTAATAATTGATTCAAGATGATAATATTGCATAGAGAAATGGGGGTATGAGCATGGTGGAGAGAAAAACAAGAAGCAATGACAATATTGGTTACAGAGAAGGATAACAATTATTCTTGATCTGTATCATTCCGATGACCACATTTTAATCACCTGCATTTCCCCAATAGTAAATTTAGTGAAATCTATATCCTTTCTAACATTCTTGTCATTAAAAGCTACTGACCCTGGGAGGGTGTGAAGTACCATTACCTGATGCTATAATATAAAGAACTAACAGCCAATTCCTTCATCAAAAACCATCTAACTCATTAGTTGCTTTTTACCAATATTGCAATGTGTTTTATTTTTTATTGTTATCAACTGATTATATCTTACAAAATTTTGGCACCACTGTGATAGATGCTATGGGGAATTTTTGAATTACCCTCTGCCAAAGCAGAAGGTCTAGATTGGCCAAAGAAAGCTGTGGGCCAGGTTGGGGTGAGGTGGGCAGGGTGAGCCACAATTGCACACTAGTCTTTTTAAAGGTGCCAGTATCTGCCAGGGAAGGAAGGATGTCATCACACAGCATGCATCCAAGGAAATGAACTTTATCACCTGCTTTCCTTGATTAAAAACGAGCTTTGATTTGATCATAGTCATGGTGTCAAAAATTAAAATTGAACATAGAAGTTAATGTTATGGAAAAATAAAAAAGTTTTCATAGATCATAGCTAGATTTATTTTTTAAAAATCACATTTTCTTTTTTAAATTTTTGTATTTTATTTTAAAGATGTGGGATACAATTCAGAATTGGGTATACAAGTGGACATCATACAAGTAAAGTTTGGGCCTCCCTTTGGTCCCCACTTTGCCTGGTTTGAGATCAGGTACTCTTACTGATGTTGTGTCCCCCTCCCCCCACCTCAGCAGTATTCCGCTACTACCAATCCCTTCCTCATATTTTTTTTTAATAATCATTTCTTCCTAGCTAATCATTCTTTGTTTGTTAATTTTCCTTCTATTTGTCAGCCTATAAATTTTCTGGGGCTTACATGTTTACACATAATGGTACAAAGAGTTATTTATTAATTCCTTGCAAACTTCCATAATATGGTTTATTTTACTATTTGCCCAAACCGTAGGCAGACCCAAGACAAGGTAAAACCAAGCAAACAGGAACCTGAAAGGAGCCTGTAATTTAGGGCACATGATAAGAGTCATGAATGGGACAATGGTATGGGCAGCCTGGATCTCCCTGTTGGTTTATGTGAACCAGAACAGGGGAAAACATGGAATTTTGAGCCTAAAGACCTAGATTAGAGTTTCACCTCAGCCACTTCCTAGGCATGTGACTTGACCTTTTTCAGTGTGTTTGTCATTTATAAAATAAATAACACCTGCTTCATTTATAAAATAAACAACACCTGTTAAATGAGATTGTGTGTGTGAAAGCACATTTTCCATTAAAGTTTTGTATGTGTGTGCATGTATCATCTATAACATTGCTGTTTCCTCTCTTCTTCATTGCTAAGAGCAAACAACCTGATTTTATATGGGGCATTTATCTTAGGTAATTATTGCTATTTCATTCATCCTCTACTCTTTATTTATTTTCTTAGCCTCATTTATAGCTATGAGACCCGGTTCCAGTTGATGAGATGTAAGGTGAGGTCAGCTGGAGGCTTCTGGGTGTTTCCTCCTTGAGAAGAAAATCCCCATTTCTCACCATTACTGCTATTTCTTCTTGTTTGGATGTTCATGAGATATCCTGATTCTTAGAGCTGTGGCAGCCATCTTGGGAACATGAGGTAAGAAGCATCAGGATGAAAATCTGACTTGTTGAGAGTGACAGAGGAGAAGAACTGGGAAGAGCTTGGGTTTTTTGACTTCATGGAATTTCTGAGCCAGCCCAGAACTACTTCCCTTTAGGTTCCTGGGTTTGTGAGATGTTCAATGAGATGTTCAATGACTTTATAGATTGAGCCACTGTTAGTAATGTGTTTTGTCACTTCGAACCAAATGTATCCTAATTGATGCTATACTTCTATATGCTAATGTGGGGACACGTGTGAGTGTGGTTCTTTGAGGACCCTATGGTATAACAGGAAAGAGCACTAAATTTGTGATAAAAAACTGAGACTGAGGATAACTGCCTCTGAATTAACACTTTGAGCCTTGACTTATTTATCTATAAAATGTAAATAATACCATTTATCCCACAGGGAGGACTAAGTAAAATAATACAAATGAAAGCACTTTACAAATGAACATAGGCCATATAGATGTAAGGTGTTGCTAGCTATCCTACTGCTGTTTGACTGTAGTGGAGGAGGGATGAAGACATGCAGGTAGGAATGACTTAAGTGAATTTTTTTCTTACCAACAACCCCTACTACCATGCCCCTCTTTGGTGATCTCCCCTGAAATATGCCACAAAGTCCCATTCTGCCCACTTCATGCCCAGTACCCTCTAACCTTACATTTTCCATACTTGTTTGTTTCCCAACAAGTATGTTTGTTTCTTTTCCCAACTTCTCCTCCAAATCTTGATCTTCCCAATAAGAAACAGATTCATCCTGTGGCCCATTCTCTTGGGCCCACTTAATTGTCACTCACCAACCAAGTATGTGTTTATGTGTGTCAGGGACATCCTCTGTTATCCTTTTCAAACAGCAAATGTATCTTTATGGGGATCTTAAGCTGACAGAGTGACAACAGTATTAGAAATTTCAGGCTATGGTAAGAGGTCAAGGAAAAACACTTGGCTTCTTGGTGATTCTGGGAGACCCAGTTGGAAGGGCTGATCAACTCACAATTATTCCTCTCTCTGGGAAAGACCTAATCCACTGTGTGCACCCCAACAGCCTCCTCTATTATAGGTGACCTTGTCCCTTTCCAGGAGTGGGTGACTGATTCAAGCTGGGGCAACCAGAACCCTAAGGTCTTTAAAACTAGAGTAGGAGAAATAGATTCATCACTTTTGAGGGAGGTCTGAGTTCTTGATTCTGGTCATTTCTGAGGCTCACTACATCCTTGCCCTTCCTGTCATAATATGAAATCTTCCCAAAGGACCCGTTTGTCTTGGTTTGGGCTGCCTCAACTCTAGATGCTAAAACAAGGATTTGGTTGCAAGTGGATTACTTGAGGGATGTTCCCAGAGAACACAAGCAAGGGACTGGGGAAGTGAGACAGGGAAAGGAGAAGCCAGTAATGGTATATTAATAAGCAGATCCCACTGTGGGAAACTGGGGCTCAGTCCTGCTGGAAAACCACACCTCAGAATCATCTGACCGGAGCATGGGGAGGTGAAGACATCTGTCATCCATCTTCCATTCCCATTGGTTGATGCTTGTCTCTAGAGGTGTTGCTCCCTGGCACTTGTGGGCCTTGCCTGCTACTGCTAGATGATGTAGAGAGTCCCAGTGTGGAGGAGATAGATTCAGGCTTTTGAAGTGCAAAGCTGACATGTACTGGGTATTGTCTGCAGCTGCAGGAGAACTCAGGTGGGCAGAGGCAATATTGAGAAAGGCATCAGCAGTGTCTGCCACAGCCCCTCTTGGCTTAAACTACTCTACTTGGGTCTCTGTCAGAGTCCTGGTTATACAGTTTATGTCTCAGCTCTTCCCACAGAGGAAGCCACGCCCACAATGGGCCAGACACATGTACAAGACATTTTTGCTAGGAGCAGTTTCCTCAACATATACACCATCAGTAGCTACTATGGTGTATATGTAAATTCACATATACTATGGTGTATACTATGTAAATTCGCTTCATTGATGGCGTTGCTATTTCCGTTTATAAATTATGAGGCATGAGAGTGCTGAAAGAATATTGAGGCAAAGCCATTTTTCATTAATAATGGCATTAACAAAATGTCTACAGTCTAGATATGATAACTGTGACCTTGAAGCTGTGCTGGCCAGGAATATAGTCAGGATAAATACATTGCGGCAAAAGGACTGTGGCAAAATATATGAGCTGATTTTAGGGAAAGGGGTCAAAACTGGTTCATTGTTCCTGTTGGTCCATGGAGTGATGCCATCTTTTGTCTGGTGAAGAACTCTGAACACATAGCAGTAGCCAAATACTTGGAGAAATATTGAGGTGCTCCCAATATTCTCTTCTTCAGTGTATAAAGAACTCACACTGGCACCATATGATCTCAAAGCATGATGTCTAAGCCAAGTTTTAAAGACACAATTCTTTATAAACAGCACATAAATAGAATTTAACAGTGAGCCCCAAAGTAAAATGAACCATAATTATCTGCTGTCCTCCTAAATGCCCAGAAACTTGCTTCCATCTGGAATGCATTCAGCTGCAGGGAACAGAAATGTGAAGTTGGAAAAAAAA
Organism: Tarsius wallacei; assembly: GCA_963574415.1. Taxonomy (NCBI): domain Eukaryota; kingdom Metazoa; phylum Chordata; class Mammalia; order Primates; family Tarsiidae; genus Tarsius; species Tarsius wallacei. The sequence goes on along the minus strand of CAUYQG010215962.1, from coordinate 3,708 downwards.
AAAAAAAAAAGAAATGTGAAGTTGGGGCTTGTACAAATCAGAGTGTCTTTTCTTCGTGTAACAAGAAAACAGGTGGTTACTGGTAATAGTTTAGTGGCTTGACCATGCTGTCAGGAACTCAGACATGGGGCTCACTTTCATCCAGTGGGTGGATTTTAAATCTGTTCACTCTATTTAATACTTCTTCTGAAGGGACGTTCTACAAAAAGGTAATTTCAGAGACTAAAAAAGTTCAAAAAAAAAAAACTAAACTAAAGTAAAAGTATGTTGCAAATAGTGAACATGTACTTTAGGATTTGGCAGTGTTCTGTTTAGAAAATGTTTTGCCCTATATCTGGTCCTAACCCTTGTCATATTTAAGATAGACATTTCTTCTTTGTTTTATTTTGTTCTGCTCTGTTGTTTCCTGTGCTCTGGGGTCAAAATCATTGTCACCAGCAGAGGCAGTAGAGCAGAGTGGGCCCTGGAACCACACTGGCTTGTGGATCTTCCACCATTTTTGACCTACAAAAAGGGCAATGTCATACAGTTCAACTTACTAGGATAACTATCATTGTTTGGTGACTATTTGTTGAGTGCTGATTATTAAATAACTTTAACAGCTCCCAAGTGACCTAGCTAGGATTCAAACTCTGTGTGCTATCAGTACTCCTGCTAAGAGGCATGGTGCCATGCTGCCTTCCCCCAGTTTTTATTGACCATGCCTCGTCTTCTGTCCTCCAGATAATAAAGCTAAAGATAAACTTTTAAAATTTTGCTATACCCCCTCAGAATGTGAGAAAATACGGCCAGCATCTTCTGGAAGATTAGGAGGATGGTAAGATACTGTAGCCACCTCCCAGCTGACATTTGAGCCCTGCTTTCCGCACGGTCAAGCCTTTTGGAGGCAGCCAGCGTATGCCTTGTATCAAACTCTATATTTAGGAAGAACAACTGTGAGCTATGACAGGAATTCTCTTTAACACTTAGCCTTAAACCGAATTCCCCTCCAGCCCCGAGCCAGGAGCAGCTCTCAATACTGGGAGAAGCACAGAGCACTTGAGCTATTTCAGCCACATGAAAAGCATCGGAATTGAGATCACAGCTCAGAGGACACCGGGCATCCCTTCCACCGTCCAAGGAGCTTTGTATTCTTGCACCCATCTGCCTGGGACTTTCCTTAGGCCGTAACAAATACATAAAGCAGGTAAGCAGAAGGGCTCAGCTCTGACAACTGGGCTTTCTAAAGGAAATTTCCTTGATACCTAACTTGAAGTGACTACTTATAACTTTGTAGGCTTGTAACCAGTGGATGTAGCTTCCTTGTAAATTCACTGTTCATTGGTGGTATTGCTACTTCTGTTTATAAATTGTGAGGGGTGAGGGCGCTGAAAGAATATTGAGCTAAAGGCATTTTTCATTGGTAGTGGTATTAACAAACTGTCCACAGTCTAGATATGATAACTGTGACCTTGACGCTGTGCTGGCCAGGAATACAGTTGGTCAACTGCAGACTGATTCGGGCTCTAAGCCGAGAAATAATCAGGAGAATTTGGGGCAGAGAAAAGCTATAATGTCAGTTCTTTGGTTTACCTAAATGCAAATTATTGCCAGAGTTGTTACACAGCACACGTTTTGAATGCTTTTCTCCTTTCCCTAAGCTCCAGGCTTGGTCTCAATGATAAAGTTCTGACATCTTATACGTTAGAGAGAACCATCTTTTCAAAAGCTTCACTTTGGTCACAGTTTTCCCATACTCAGCAGGGTAGAGGGCAGCACTCACTGTCCCTTTCTGTGTGGACACCAGGTCCTGAAGCATGGGAACGCTAAGTGCCCCTTCCCTCTCAGTATATTTAAGGCAGAGTGAATAAGGAGTTAGTCAGTTCAAACAGCTGAACCTCTTTCTACACTCTTCTCAGGAATTATTTTTAGCTGCAGGACAGAAGATAATTCCCTCTGAGATGGAGCTTTATCCACTTATTCGACCTTTCATAAGAACAAACAAAGCCCTTCTTTTGAGATGTTGATTGATTTTCTTCTGAATCCTTCATATTAAATCAGCAATATTAATGTTGGCAAATTTTTAGTAAGTCAAAGAGTTTTATTTAGAAATCAGATATTAGGTGCCACCTGATCAAAAACAAGCAGAAGCATATTGCACATGACTCAGCATACAGCCCATTAAAGGTCCCCACTGACTTGCAGAACTGCCAGGAAAACTCACGAGTGCTCACCTGGCAAGCAATTCCATTATACTATGGGCTTTGTAAAAGTCAATATATGCCCTGTCAAACTTTCCATGTTGCAAAATTTTAACCAGAACCAGGAGACATAGTAATCGAGTGCTGTAAACAATACCTCTTTGGATGAAAAGCAGTGGCCCCGGTGGGAGCGGAGTGTGTATCTAAGGCACATTTCTCTTTTTTGGTCCCGGGATGAAGCACACAGATGAAGAAGGAAGGTGCATTCTCCACTCTACATCCCCGACGGAGGTAAACGCAGGGCCAGGGAAACAGCCAGGGAAGACTGTCTATTTTTACTCATCAGTGTGCTTTGCCCTGATTTCTCTGTGAATAATGAGGACAGCAGGAACTGCTGCTGAACTGATTTACACAAATGTTATCTAGCCTGTTTGTAAGGAAGGCGAGCTGGGATCTGACCAACTTTCTGTAGTATCTCTTTCAAAGATTGATATGTATGTTAAGAAGATATTTGTGTGTAAATGAGTATATACCAAAACTATACAGGAGACAAGCCCCATCCATCCGTTAGGATCAGAGGTCCACAAGAAACAAAAGCAATCTAGTAGTGTAGTCAGTTCAGTGAAAAAAAATAAGCTTGTTTTTTTTTAAACCAATGCAGTATAAATAACACAATCATTTGTTGCCTACTTTTTAAAAAACATTTCAACCTGCCATTGTCATAACATAAAAAAATTTCCTAATCCCCATTGCAAATCGATGTACAATAATTTATTTAAAGTTCCCAAGTGATATTAAACTTTAGTTGTACATACACAGGGAACACTATATGCAGAGATATTTAAAGTCCTGTGAAAATTATTGCTTTGCATGACTTCTAACAGCTTTTGAGGAATAGCAACATTAACGATTAAGCCATTAAGCTTTTCTTTTTGGAATTAAGCTGTGTGTCCTAGATCCAAAAATGTAAAATCTTTCATTTCTTTTTGACACTGCAGGAAAGACAGCAATCCAAGCATATTGTAGAGCAAATTGTTCACTGATTGTTCAATTTCTTCTTGTTTTTAAATTGTTTAACTACATGAAAAGTAATTCTATCTAGACTCTTATGCATGGAGGCTATATCTATATATCTCCAAGATATTCAGGTGAAACTTAAAAAAAAAACTTCCATAGTTTTCATGTGTGTGGCTCCCCAAACTATATATTTGGATACAGTAATTACAGAGGTTTAAGAAATATGCAATTGTGCCAGGCTCGGTGGCTCAACCTGTAATCCTGCGCTTTGGGAGGCTGAGGTGAGTGAATTGCCTGAGCCCGCGGGTTCGAGACCTGCCTGGGAAACTTGACAAGCCCTCATCTCTACAATAAATAAAAAAAAAATTAGCTGGGCATTATAGCGCACGCCTGTAGTTCCAGCTACTTGGAAGGCTGAGTGGAAGGATCGCCGGAGCCCAGCAGGTCGAGGCTGCGGTGGCCGGGCGTGGCCACTGCACTCCAGTCTGGGTGACAGAGTGAGACTCCAACT
>CAUYQG010215950.1:0-22203 GCA_963574415.1 Tarsius wallacei | reverse complement strand
TTTTTTTTAAAAAAAAATAAAATTAAAACTAATAAATACACCACAAATTTTTTTTTTTTTTTTAAAAACTTTTCCCCCCCCTTGTGGTTTTTTTTTTTTATTATTTTTTTTTTTTTTTTTTTTTTTTTTTTTGAGTCAGAGTCTTACTCTGTCGCCCAGGCTGGAGTGCAGTGGCACACTCACAGTCATGCAGCCTCCATCTGCTGGGTTCAGGTGGCTCCAGCCAAGTAGCTGGAATCACAGACATGCACACCACACCCGACTAATTTTTTAAAAAATTTATTGTAGAGACAAGGTATTGTCAAGTTGCTCAGACTTGTCTCGAACTCCTGGACTCAGGCAATCCTCTCACCTCTGCCTCCCGAAGTGCTGGGATTACAGGCGTGAGTCACTGTGCCTGGCTTGATCTATCTCTTAATTTGCTATTTCTGGAGTTTTATTACCCAACAACCCACCCCCACTAAAAAAAAAAAAAAAAGAGGGCTAATGGGTGCAGAATTTCCTTTGTTCTGCTGTGTAAAACACTGTCTTACGAAAAGTTTCTTTCTCTTTGAAATTTTTCCCTCAGAGTTATTATATTCTAGCATTCAGCACTACACTGAAGTATGAGGCCAACTTGATTTTGTTTCTCCCCTCCCTTATATTTTCTTCTTGGACTTCTAAATAATTCTTTTTTTCTTTGAATTTAAATGGTTCAGTATATCTTAGTGCTTGAGCATTCCTATATGACATTTTCTGGGACATGGCATGCTCTTTCGGCCCACAGACCATTTTGTATTCATTTCAGTGAGATTTCTTTTGTCTTACTTTTATTTGTATTTTCTGTCCCATTTGTTGTTTTCCCTACATCAGGGATTCCAGTTATTCCAGTGCTAGTTTGTGTTTTGTCTGTCTTCCCTAACAGATTCTTTCTACTTGACTTAATATTTGTCTCTTCATCTGCACTCACTAGGCTTAAATCAAGCCTTATTGTCTGTTAAAAATACTTTCATTTTCAGCAGTATTTATCGGAAGGGCCCACTGTTCTTTTCCCTAACTTACTTTATCCTGTCATTGTGTTTTAATAGTCTTCAGTGTATTCCCTTAGGTCTGTGACACTCCTTTTCATCTCCATGTTACAATTTTCTCATCTTTGAGTTTCTATTTATTTTATTTTATTTCATTTCACTTTTGAGCCAGAGTCTCTCTCTGTTGCCCAGGCTGGAGTGCAGTGGCACACTCACGGCCACCACAGCCTAGATCTGCTGGGCTCAGGCAATCCTTCCACCTCAGCCTTCCCAGTAACTGTAACTACAGGCATGCGCTACCATGCTCAGCTAATTTTATGATTTATTGGAGAGACAAGGTCTCGTCATGTTGTTCAGGCTGGTCTCAAACCCCTGAGCTCAGGCAATTCTCTTACCTCCACCTCCCAAAGTGCTGGAATTACAGGCATGAGCCACTGCACCTGGCATTTTAATTTTTTTTAGAGTCAGGGTCTCACTCTATTGCTCAGGTTGGAGTGCCGTAGCAGGATTATGGTTCACCACAGCCTCGACCTCCTGGGCTCAGGCGAACCTTCCACCTCAGTTTCCTGAGTAGCTAGGATTAAAGGTGTGTGCCATCATTTCTGGCTAACAACTTTATGTAGAGATGAGGTCTCACTATGTTGCCCAGGTTAGTCTCGAACTCCTAGCTTCAAGCATTCCTCCCACCTCAGCCTCCCAAAGTGTTCCCAAAGTGCTGAGATTACTGGCATGAGCCACCACATCTGGCCAAATTTATTTTATTGAATCCATTATTTTTATCAAGTTGTTGTAGGGTGTAAGGCAATGATAAGGAATTTACTCTGTCCCAAGAGTAATACTTTCTTTTTAATAACATTTCTAGCAAGCTGTGTTTTCTTTCCTTTTCCCCCCACACCTTTTTTTGTTCGCCTTGCTGGTACTTGGATGGCTTTAGTACCTTCTACGGAAACATCAGTGTGAAACCTTGACTTCGTTTTTGTAACTTCACCTGATTCCAGTTCTGCAGAGCCAGGACAGTGTCTCAGCCCAAAGGGTTGGTGCCTGGCTGACTTCGCCGTCTCACTTGCCTCTGCCCAGCATGAAGGGCCCACTGCATCTTGGCCAGTAAAAGACAAAGCTAAGGGTGGGAAGACTTGGTGTGCTCCTTTCCTATTTATTAGGGAGAATCGTTAAGATTTTTGATGACTTGCTAGCTTAGTTTCTGGTAGTTGGGACACACTTAAATTTTAAATATATTTTTAAAGACCTGACAATTTAAAACAAATGAACAAACAAAAACCAATGGCGATGCTTCAGGATATCTTTTCATGTATCAGTTTGTCAAATCCTGGCTTAAGTAGTAACTGAGTGTACTTGTTTTCTACTGGCTCCAGAGAAATTTTCAGTGGCTCAGAATCCAACCTATGTAACCCTTTTTTTCCTTCTTTTGTTTTCTTATCTTTCTCCCCCTCTCCCCCTTAAGTCAGCCAACCTCCTCTGCCAACTCCATACATGTCCTGTACCCTTTCCTGAGTTGCACACCACCAGTTCCATTCTTCCAAAAGAAGGACCTTCAGGGAAAGCTCTGTCGAGCTCTGCTCTAGTTCGCTAATATTTTATGAATTACAAAATGCACTTTTCCTTTTCACATCTGAGCACCTCTGAAACCACAATGCTTTGTACAGTGGCATGGATGGCATAGTGTGATTGACAGTGTTTTTTCTTACTTGGTTATGTAAAATAAAAGTGCACCTTATAAGCAATGGCGTTTTAGTTTGGGTTTGAGTTTTGGTAAAATATGGTGATTGATGATCAAAGACTATGCATGTCATTGACTCTTCAACAGTTTGAAGGTTTATAAATGCAACAGAAAGAGTCCAGTGTGGCTCTGTGTGTGCAAGTGTGAGTGATGGAATATGTTTTTTAATTTTTCACTTCTAAGACAGTACCTCTTGGGCTATGGCATATACATGCATGTGTGTGTGGTGCACGCGCCATTTGTCAAATTATATGAACCAAATCCCAGGCAGATTTTCTTTAACTTTTAAAAAAATATACAAGAAACTTTCAAGGAAATACAGGTAAGAATAATAGGTCATGCAAAATTTTTGATTATCTAAAATTGAAAAACAAAGTATGAACTTAAAAGCTCAAACTACTTCCTGAGACGAAGAGATCAGGCCTTATCAACCATGCCCAAACTGCTAGGAATGTTTCTCCACTGTTTCACTTAGAGAGAAGATTTTGGTAGGGCCTCTGCTACTGGCTCCCCCAGCTCCCACAAGCCTGCACAGGTGGACTGGGGGGAGGGTGTGGACAGGGGATTTAGCAAGCCGGGGGACTTGGCCCCCTGGGTCCGTTAGCATGACGGGGGTGGGGGGGTGGTGGAATACAGTGGCCCACCACTGTCCCACTCTGATCCGACGCTCAAGTATGCTACCGCTAGCCAACCCGGTGGATGAAACCAACTCACTACTCCGTGTAACAGACTGATTTGCTCAGAGTTGAAACGCAAGCGCCCAATACTTCCCAACAGGCGCCAATTACCTTCCCAGCATCTCATCCCTCCTGACCCTGAGAAGGGTCCATCCCTCTGTCTCCGCGGCCATGCCCCTTCCCTCCCTTCTTCCCCTCCAGCTTCCAAGCGGTGGATCTGCAAAGATGTAGGGCACTCCAGTCACGGCTGCCTCCCTGCGACCTCCCTCCCGCTGGGGAACAAGGGATAGTTAACGTCGGAGCTCTCCAAGGGGGCGGGCTGGAGATCCCGGGGCCCGGGCGGGTGACCCACTTTTGCCAGAGGGGTGGATCTGGGGGGATCTGGCCCTCGAACTTCACAGCGACTCACACTTGGCAGCGAGCGGCAAGTGCCGGGTCGTCCCGGGCATCCTGGGGGGCCGTGCGGGATGGAGGAGGCGCAGGCCTGGGCGCCACAAAAGTGGGCTCCCGGCAGGGGCGCTGGAGGGAGGAGGCCGGGAAAGGCCGCGGCAGTCCGCCGGCGAGAGGCCGCGTGGGGACAGCCAGCGGGCGACTTGAGACGACCTGGAGGGGCAGCGGGGACCGCTGAGGCAGCACTCGGGAGAGGGGCGAGGGCGCACGAGCGGAAGCCCCCAGGACCGGGAGGGCGGGCAGGAGGGGAGGAGCCCCGGAGAGCGAGGAGAAGCGGGAGGTGGATTCCGGGAACCCGCTGCCGGGAGGCAGCGGCTGCCCTATCGTCACCTGCAATAGCGGTCCCCTCCCCACGTCTGCGCCGTCCCCGCGTTACCTTCGCGGTCTCGCCTCGCAGCCGCCCTCGGAGACGCCAGCCGCAGGCCCGCCTCCGAGCCGGGCTTCGCGGCAGTCCCTTGGCCCCGGGGTTCGGCGCCACGATCGGGACGCGCGCTGCTGGCGGGCCACAAAAGCGGGCCGTGCGGCCGGGTGGCGGCCCGCGGGCTGCGCTCGGGAGGGTGACCGGCTCGCCGGCGCGGACGCCCCGCCGCCGGGCAGAATAACGCGGTAGCCGGGGTGCAGCCGCCCAGAGCGCCGACTTGGGGTGGGGCCTGAGCCGGGGGCGGGGCCAGGGCGGGGCCGGAGCCGGGGGCGGGGCCGCAGCCGAATCGGGAGCTGGGGGCGGGGCCCGGGGCGGGGCCGGAGCCCGGACTCGGCGCGGGGGATGCACCAAGTCAGGTAATCTCCTAGCGTCCGTCGCTCACTGTCCGCTCCTAACAGATCCCCCTCCAACAAGTAAGCTCCCCAGAGGAAGAGGTAAAGAGTGCTGGACTGTTGTTTGCTGCAGTATCCTCAGGGGCTAGAACAGTGTCTGACATTTAGAAGACATTCAAAAATGTGTGGAATGAATGAATGAAGGAGCGAATGAGCTCTCTCCTGGCTCTCCCACTTATTAGTTATATAATCCTCTCTGTTCATAATTCTCCAATCAAGAAAATGAAGATAAAATACTTACCATTGAGTAAGCATTGTAAATATTCTCTTCCCCCTTCTCCATTGGCGCTTCCTTCGTACTCCTGACCCCACCTTGTCCCCCACTGATTGACGTGTCTCAGCCTAAGGGGAGAGGAAAGACAGATACTCTTCATTCGTTTGTTTACCTATTATTTATACCCTGCCAACTTCCAAAATATGAGACAGCTTTTAGAAAAATATGTGTATATTCTAAACATTACATCTGCTAAAATGGAAAAAAAAAATTTTTTTTTTGAGTTGGAGCCTCACTCTGTTGCCCAGGGTGGAGTGCGGTAGCATGCTTATGGACACCGCAGCCTTGACCTACTGGGCTCAGGTGATCCATTCGTCTCAGCCTTCCAAGTAGCTGGAACTACAGGCATGTGCCACCACACCCAGCTAATTTTTTAATTTGTTGCAGAGATGAGGTCTCCCCAAGTGCCCAGGCTGGTCTTCAACCCGTGGACCCAGGCAATCCTCTTATCTTGGGCTCCCAAAATGCTGAGATTATAGGTGTGCGCCACTGCGCCTGGCCTAAAATGAAAACGTCAACATTTTTTTGACGGAGAAGAAAAAAGTACACTAACCACCTAGATTATTATAATTGAGCCTTCAGTCTCACTTTCAATTTTTTGGCCTCCAAGGAAAAGGAGGAGGAGGATGTTTAATACTTTTTTTTTTTAGTGATAATTTTGAAGTCAACTAACATATGCTGATTCTCCTTTGTAGGCTAGGCACGATAGTGATTATAAAGATGTCACAGTCCTGCCTCTCTAGGTAGAATTCCCATCAGCCCCATAAGTTCTGAAGGGAACTCAGCCAGGATTCTGTTCCTTTCAAAAGACTTCCAATATTGAAAATATTTTCAGCCACAGTTTCAGATAATTTTCAGAAATATCCTCTGAAAGTGAGAGAAATTCAATACAAAACTCCATGTACTGCCCGCACCCTCATATAAATGTATGCACTAAAAATTATATATTCTTTGGGAGATTGAAGTGAGAGGATTGCCTGACCCCACAGATTCGAAAACAGCCTGGGCAACTTGATGAGACCTCATCTCTACAATAAATCAAGAAAAATGAGCCAAGCATGGTGGCGCATGTCTATAGTTCCAGCTACTTGGAAGGCTGAGGCGGAAGGATTGCCTTCTTTCTTTCTTTCTTTCTTTTTTGAGTCAGAGTCTTATGCTGGAGACTGGAGTGCAGTGGTACACTCATGGCTACCGCAGCTTCAACCTGCTGGGCTCAGGCAATCCTTCCAAATAGTTGGAACTACAGGCACATGCCACCATGCCAGCTAATTTTTGATTTATTGTAGAGATGAGGTCTCACCAAATTGCCAGGCCCGGTCTCGAACCAGTCCCTCACCTCGGCCTCCCAAAGTGCTGGGATTACAGGCTTGAGCAACCACACCTGGCCTGTTTTTTTTTTGTTGTTGTTGTTTGGGGTTTTTTTTTTTAAATAGATCTGAATCTCTGGACAGTAAACCTCAAAAGAATTTCTTAGAATTTTTTTTTTTTTACTCCAATTATGATAGATAGGAAGTCTTCAGGGGGCTGGGCTGTCTGTCTAACTGTCCTTCTGCAAGGTCACATTAGGCTCTAAAGTAATTTCCCTTGAGAACAGGTTTTTGTTCCAGAACATTCTGGGCATATTTCAAAATCGTTACTTTTCTCCTCCCCCAGCCAAACAGATGGGGTTTTTTCTGGTCTTCACCATGAGAATATGGTGGGATTCCTTGGAGTAAAACTCAAGAAAATGTGTAGGGTGGCAAAGGGTATCCCGCTAAAACTGAGTCCCTGGAGTTTTTAAATCTCAAACTAGTACATTCTCAGTCTCTAGTAAGTATACCTGTAACTGTAACCAGAGGCTTCTGGTCCCTGTGAATTGTGATTCTCTGCATTTGTCTGTCTCTCCAGTTTCCAGGCTGCAGTTTGCCCTGGCACTCAATTCATTGGTAGGAACAAGAAGTTGATTTTTAGTTTGTTCAGCTTTTCTCGTTTGGGAAGTGGAGTGACAATTTCCAAGCTCCTCACATCTTGGGGTAGACTGCATTTGTTTTTTTTTTAATCTTTTCCCTAATTATATCAGTAAAAGTATTTACTGTAGAAAGTTTGAAAAGAAAAAAAAAAAGGAAAAGAATAATCGGGCCAGGAGAGGTGGCTCACACCTGTAATTCCAGCACTTTGGAAGGCTGAGGCGAGAGGATTGCCTGAGCCCAGGGGTTCGACACTGGGTCTATGCTGGGATAGCCGTGAGTGTGCCACCGCACTCCAGCCTGGGTGACGGAGTGAGACTCCAATTCAAAAAAACCCAAAAAACAAAAACAAAACAAAAAAAACCCCTGGGATTAAACATAAAGGACTCTATAGTATAAGAGTGGATTACAACTCCATTTAAGAAGGCATTTCTGGCTGGGCTTGGTGGCTCAATTTGTAATCCCAGCACTTTGGGAGGCTGAGGCGAGTGGATTGCCTGAGCCCGTGGGTTTGAGACCAGCCCAGGCAACTTGGTGAGACCTTGTCGCTACAATAAATCAAAAATTAGCCCAGCATGGTAGCACGCGCCTACTGTTCTGGCTACTTGGAAGACTGAGGCGGAAGGATTGTCAGAGCCCAGCAGGTCGACATTGGTGTGGCCATGAGCATGCCACTGCGTTCCATCCTGGGCTACACAGCGAGACTCTGACTCAAAAAAAAAAGAAAAGTCATTTCTAGGAAACCCCAAAGACAATGGGGGAGACAAAAATGAGGACACTAGATAAAACTGAAGCCTCTGACACCTACAGCTACAGCAAACATTTTTTACTTTTTGAGTCGAGGTCTTACTCTGTTGCCCAGGCTGGAGTGCAGTGGCACACTCGCAGCCACCACAGTCTTGACCTGCTGGGCTCAGACGATCCTTCTGTCTCACACTTCCAAGTAGCTGGAACTACAGGTGCATGCCATCACACCCGACTAATTTTTTGATTTATTGCAGAGACAAGGTCTGGCCAAGTTGACCAGGTTGGTCTTGAACCTCTGGGCTCAGGCAATCTTCTCGCCTCTGCCTCCCAAAGTACTGGGATTACAGGTGTGAGCCACCATGCCTGGTTTACTGCAAACATTAAGCACAACTTCTTAGCCAGGTGTTAAATATAACACCCCACACTAAAGGACTATTTCTCTCAGCTCCTATTACCTGATACATTATATCTAGCTTTTAACAAAGAAATTACAATGCATGCGAAAGGGCCGAAAAACAAACATTCTAGAGACAAAGCAAATGTAAGAATAAGACTCAGATACAGTAGATCATTTGGAATTATCAGACTAGGATTTAAAATCATCATGACTGCCATGCTAAGGGTTCTGTGCTATTGTAGAAAGATATTTGGTCTTTGTCCAGGTTGCTGACACAGAGCTCCCAAATCTTCTGTAATTTCCTGAGTGATAGGGATGATGGGAGGTCTAATGGAGCTCCTTTTGATGGATCCCTTCATTACCAATGAAGCCTGGAACTTTCAGCACCACCCTCGCCAAACCTCCCGGGAGGAGAGAGGGCACAGAGATTTAGTTAATAATTAGCCATGCCTATGCGATGAAACCTTTATAAAAAAATCCCCTGAACAGCAGAATTTGAAGAGCTTTTGGGTTTGGATATACCAAGATCCTGGGAAGGAGAGAGGGCCTGGTGACTCACTGCCCCTTTCCTCACACCTTTTCCTATGCATCTCTTCCACATGGCTGTTCTGAGTTGTAGCCTTTATAAGAAACCAGTAACAGTAAGCGAGGGGCTTTCCTGACTTCCGTGAGAAGCTATAGGGGTTTTTTGGTTTTTTTAGAGATTTTTTTTTAACAAGTTGAAGATAACTGTTCAAAAGAATAATTGTGGCAAAGTATTGGGTGATGAAAGCTTTTGGGTAAGTGAAATATATAATAGTAATGCTATAAGGGATGAGAGGGAGGAATTGGGATTACCCTGTTATAAGGTACCTGTGTACCACTTATGAAGTTACATAGTGTTATTTGAACGTGGGCTTAGATTAGTTGTAATGTATATTGCAAACTTCAGGACAATCACTAAAGAATTATTATTATTTTTTGAGTCAGATTCTCACTCTGTCACCCAAGCTGGAGTGCAGTGGCACACTCAAGGCTACCATAGCCTCAACCTGCTGGGCTCAGGTGATCCTTCCGCCTCAGCCTTCCAAGTAGCTGGAACCACAGGCACGCACCACTGCACCTGGCTAATTTTTTGATTTATTGTTGAGCCAAGGTCTTGCCAAGTTGCCCAGGCTAGTCCCGCACCCAGCTAAAAAATTGTTAAAAAGAAGTACAGTTAATATGCTAACTGAGGAGAGAAAATGGTATTATATAAAATGTTCAGTTAAAACCAGAGAAAGCAGAAAAAGAGTGGAAATAAACAACAACAAACTAAAAGACTAAGAACAAGTGCAATGAATAGAAGACAGTTACAAAGACAGTTACAAATATAATCTAACTATACCAGTATTATCTTTAAGTGAATGGTCTAAATGTGCCAATTAAAAGACAGATCCTGATAGAGTGAATAAAACAAAAAACAAGAGCCAACTACATATTGTCTACAAGAAACCCACTTTAGATATAGAGACAGATACATTAAATTTAAAGGAATGGGCTGGGTGCAGTGGCTCGTGCCTATAATTCCAGCACTTTGGGAGGTCAAGGGGAGATGATTGCCTGAACTCATGGGTTCAAGACCAGCCCGGGAAACTTGGGGAGACATCATCTCTACAATAAATCAAAAAATTTTCTGGGCATGGTGGCACATGCCTGTAGTTTCAGCTACATGGAAGGCTGAAGCGGAAGGATCACCTGAACCCAGCAGGTCGAGGCTGTGGTGGCCGTGAACATGCCACTGCACTCCTGTCTGGGCAACAGAGTGAGATTCCAACTAAAAAAAAAAAATTTAAAGGAATGGAGAAATATATGGCAATGCTAGTATTCATCAAAGGAAAGTTGGAGTAGCTGTATTAATTCTAGATAAGCAGATTTCAGAACAGACAATTATTAGGGTTAAAAGGACATTAAATAATGATAAAGGAGGGGATCAGTCATCCAAGAAAGCCTAACAATCCTTAATATATGTGCACCTAACACAAAGTGTCAAAATATGTAAGGCAAAAAATAATAGGACTGCAAGAAGAAATAGACGGATCCACTATTATAGTTGGATATCCCTTTATCAGTAGTTGACAGATCCAGCAGGAAGAAAATCAGTAAGGATATAGGGAGCTGACCAGCACCATTAATCAACTGAATCTAATTGACATTTATAGAATGCTTCATCCAAAAACAGCAGAATACATTTCTCAAGTTCACCTGAAACATTCATTAAAATAGACCACATTCTGATCCATAAAACTCATGTTAACAAATCAATCTGAAAGAATAGAAATCACACAAAGTATGCTGTCAGATCTTAATGGAATTAAACTAGAAATCGATTATAATAGGATAGCTAAAATATTCCAAAAGATTTAGAGATTAAATAATACTCTCCTAAGTAACACGTGAGTCAAAGAAGTCTTAGGAAGAATTAAAACTATTTTAACTAAGGAAAAATGAAATACAACTTATCAAAATTTGTGGAATGTAGTGAAAGCAGTGCTTAGAGAGAAATGTATAGTATTGAACGCATAAACCAGAAAAGACAGATCTAAAATTAATAATCTAAGCTTCCACCATAAGAAACTACAGAAAGAAGAGCGATAGAAGAATATAGACTTAAAGCAAGCAGAAGAAAATGCTTAATAAAAGTTAAAACAGAAGTCAATGAAAGTAAAAACAGGAAGTTAATAGAGAAAATCAACAAAACCAAAAGCTGGCTTTTTGAAAAGATCAACAAAATGGATAAACTTCTATCTGGTCTAACAAAAAAAAAAAAAAAAAGGAGAAAAGATACAAATTACTAATATTAGAAATGAAAGAGGGGCCATCACTATTATAACTACCAACATTAAAAAGACAATAAATGCGGGGGCCCGCCCCTGCAAAGAGATTTAGAGTGTCCCTGGAGGGTGTGGTGGCATCAGCGATTGTTCTGGAGGAACAGAGACTGGGCTCAGGTGGGCCTCCACGGCTGGCTCCCAACAAATAAAGGAATATTGTGAACAACTTTGTGCCTACAAATTTGATTAACTTAGGTGACATGGACCAATTTCACAGTCTACTAAAACTTACACAAGGAGAATTAGATAATCAAAATAGTCCTATACCTATTAAATAATTGAATCAACAATTGAAACCTTCCAAAAAGAAAGCACCAGACCCAGATGATTTCGCTGGTGAATTCTACCAAATATTTAAAGAAGAAATTATTGCAATTCTCTACAATCTCATTCAGAAAACGGAAGTAGAGGAAACACTTCTTGATTCATTCTGTGAGGCCGGAATTACCCTATTACTAAAGCCAGATAAAGATAACACAACTACAGGCTAATATCTCTCATGATTACAGAAACAGAAATCTCCAACAAAGTATTAGCAAATTGAATCCAATTATATATAAAAAGAATTATAGGCCATGACCAAGTAAGATTTATTCTAGTTATACAAGGTTGGTTTATCCTTCAGAAATCAATTAATGTAGTCTTTTACATTAACAGGTTAAAGAAGACAAATCACCTGATAGCAATAGATGAAGAAAAAGCATTTGATGAAATCTAAATTCATGATAAAAACTCTTAGCAAACTAAAAATAGAGGGGAACATCCTCAATTTTCTAAGGAACTTTTACTAAAAAAAACCCCCAACAGCTGAAATTATACTTAATTGTGAGAAACTGGATGCATTAACCCTAAGATGAGGAGGAGAGCAAGGCTGTGCCCTTTCACCACTCTTATTCAACACTGTACTGGAAATCCTAGGTAATACATAAAGACAATAAAAGGAAATAAAAAGTATATAGACGGGGAAAGAAAAGATAAAACTTTATTTGAAGATGACATAATTATCTATGTAGAAAATTCCAAATAACTAACAACAACAAACCACAAACCCCTCCCAGAAATATAAATGATTTTAATGATTACAAGGTTGCAACATACAAGATTAATAGACAAAAAGTTAATTGCTTTTTTATACACCGATAAGGAACAATTGGAATTTGAAATTAAAAGCACAGTATCATTTATATTAGCATACACACAGAGAGGGGGAAGGAGAAAGAGAGATATACTTATGTATAAAGCAGCAAAATAAGTAGAAAATCTGTATGAAGAAAACTATACTTCAAGGAAATAAATAAAATATCTAAATAAATAATAATCCATGTTCATGGATAGGAAGATGTTAGTTCTTCCCAATTTGATATACATTCAATGCAATCCCAATCAAAATCCTAGCAAGTTATTTGGTGGATATTGACAAACTGATTCTCAAATTTGTGTGGAAGGGCAAAGGACCCAGACTACCCACACAATGCTGAGGAAGAATAAAGTTGGAAGACTAATACTACCTAACTTCAGGACTTACTATAAAGCTACAGTAATCAGGATAGTGTAGTATTGGTGAAAAAATAAACAAATATATCAATGAAACAGGAGAGAGAACTCAGAAGTAGACTCACACAAATATAGTCAACTGACTTTTGACAAAGCAGCAAAGACAATTCAATGGAGAAAGAATAATCTTTCCAGCAAATGGTGCTGGAACAACTGGATATAGACAAAGGTGAATCTAGACGCAGATCTTACACCTTTTGCAAAAATTAACTTAAAGTGGATCATAGACCTAAATGTCAAGAGCAAAACTGAAACAATTCTGCCAGATAACATAGGAGAAAATCTAGGTGACTTTGTGTTTGGTGATGACTTTTTAGTCATGGAGGAAAATAATGATGCATAGAACTTATTTAAGTTAAAAACTTCTGCCCTGTGAAAAACACTTGTTGACAAAAGGACAAGCTACAGACTATGACAAAATATTTGTAAAACGCATATTTAATAAAGAGCTTATATCCAAAATATACAAAGGACTCAAAGTCAACAATAAGAAAACAAACTTAGTTGAAAGATAGGCAAAGAATCTGAACAAACACCTCACCAAAAAAGACAGGGAGATGGCAAGTAAGCCCATAAAATCATTCTTGCTTT
Source organism: Tarsius wallacei (assembly GCA_963574415.1). NCBI lineage: Eukaryota > Metazoa > Chordata > Mammalia > Primates > Tarsiidae > Tarsius > Tarsius wallacei. The sequence continues at coordinate 9,157 of CAUYQG010215950.1, read as the reverse complement.
TGTATGCCATTAGAGACATGCAAATTAAAACAACAATGAGGTACCACTACACACCTGTTAGAATGGCTAAAACCCAGGACACAGACAACACCAAGTGCTGGTGAGGATGTGGAGCCACAGGAACTCTCAACTCTTGCTGATGGGAATGCAACATGGTACAGTAACTTTGGATGCCATCTGGCAGTTTCTTACAAAGCTAAACAGGTTTACCATATGATCTGACAATCATCCATTTACTACAAGTGGGAAACTGACTTTAACACAAAAACCTGCATAGAAATTGTTTATGGCAGCTTTGTTCATAATTGCCCCAAACTGGAAGCAACCAAGATTTCCTTCAATAGATGAATGGATTAACAAGCCATGGCACATCCAGACAATGGAATCCTACTCACTAACAAAAAGAAGGCACTATCAAGCCACAAAAAGACATGGAGGAACCTTAAGTGAATATCGTTAAATGAAAAAAGTCCATCGGAAAAGGCCACATACTGTATGATTCCAATTTTATGGCATTCAGGAAAAGTCCAAACCATAGACATGGTAAAAAGATCAGTAGTTTCCAGGGTGATAGGTGAAGAGAGTGAGGGTGAATAAATGGAGCACAGGGGATTTGGGGGGCAGTGAAACTATATTTTGTATGATATTATAATGAAGGATATATGATATTATATATTTGCCAAAATGAATAGAATGTACAATGCTAAGAGTGAACTCTAATATAAACTATAGACTTTAACCTCTAATAAGTGTATCATATTGGCTTCTCAAATTTATCACACTAATGCAAGATGTTAATAATAAGAGAAACTATGGTGGACAGAGAGGATCGTATAGAGGAAAATTCTGAACTATAGGCTCAATTTTTCTGTAAACAAAGTCTTTTTTTTTTAGTGGGGAGTCTCACTCTTTTACCCAGGCTGGAGTGTAGTGGTACAGTCACAGCTCACTGCAGCCTCAATTTCCTGGGCTCAGGCAATCCTTCCAACACAGCCTTCTGAGTAACTGGGACTACAGGCGTGTGCCACCACACCCAGCTAATTATTTTATTATTTTCTTTGGAGATGAGGGCTTGCTATGTTGCCCAGGCTGGTCTCAAACGCCTGGGCTCAAGCAATCCTCCTGCTTCAGCTTCCCAAAGTAGGATTACAGGCATGAGCCACTGCACCTGGTCTGAATTTATTATTATTATTATTATTATTATTACTATTATTGAATTGGAGTCTCACTCAGTTGCCCAGACTGGAGTGCAGTGGCCGTTCCCAGCCGCCACAGCCTCGACCTGCTGGGCCTCAGCCTTCCAAGTAGCTGGAACTACAGGCGCGCGCTACCACGCCCGGCTAATTTTTTTGATTTATTGTAGAGATGAGGTCTCTCCGAGTTGCCCAGGCAGGTCTCGAACCCGCAGGCTCAGGCAATTCACTCACCTCGGCCTCCCAAAGCGCAGGATGACAGGCTGAGCCACCGAGCCCGGCCGAGTTTATTATTTTTAAATGCACATTTGATTATCACTAAGTACATTCTTATTGAGTGCCACCCATGCCAAGTGTTGTTGGAGGCGCTAGAGAGAGCACAGTGTACGACACAGGCCACAGCACTGCTGTCTCATGAGGCTTACATTCTGGTGGAGGGATGATGGTGCAAACACAAAGCCATGAGTACAGGATAATTTCAGAGTGATGTGAAGACCAAGTAACCAGGTGATGCCCTAGAAGGTTCCTGGGAGAGCCTCACTGAACAATTAGATCTGGAAGAGCTTCCTCAGTTGAAGATATCTGGGCTGAGACGGGAACAATGCGAAGCCCCGGGGCCCAGAGTTCCAAGAGGGCCCGGCTGGAAGAAGAACGAATGCTCAAGTCCAAAAGGCCCTGGACAGGCACCAGCCAAGGAAGGAAAAGAAGGCGTCCATTGTGGAATCATGGATGACTTATACTTGTGGGTCTGAGTGACAGGCTGGATGGTAGCAGCATGGATTGACATGGAAAAGACTGAAAGAGAAACTGTCTGGGGGTGATGGATAGAAATCATTTAAATGTCAAGAAGGCAGTGAGAGAATCCTAAGGCCTGTGGGTGGGCAGAGCAAGGTGAGCAGCCATGTCAGGGGGTACTGGGGGAGTCATGGAAGTCATTCGTGGGTGACAGAACCTGAACGGAATCTCAACCTGCCATGAACATTGGGCAAAGGGAGCATCATCAGAGAGAGCGGCTTGGTACAGGGAGTCAGAGCACAATGAAGTCCTGCAACATGAGGGCAGCATCCAGAAGGGGGAGGGGGGTGGAGGACTTCCACGTGAGGCTTATAATGGGGTCTTGGGGCCCAAGTGGGTTGAGGAAGTCATCCATGCTGAGAAGGGAGTGTCGTGGGGATGGGAGATTGGTTACGCACAGAAAGATTGATTGAAAAATACGTCTATTAAGAGTAATGGTGCTAAGGTTCTTTGTCTGAGGGGGAAGTTACAAGTATTGGAGGAGCTACAGCTAGTCCTGTGCTATGGGGTTGGAGGTGGAAGTGTTGATATGAACTCATGATTTTCTTTTCTTTTTGAGTTGGAGTCTCACTCTGTCGCTCAGGCTGGAGTGCAGCGGCATGCTCACGGCCACTGCAGATCTGACCTGCTGGGCTCAGGTGATCCTTCTGCCTCAGTCTTCCAAATAGCTGGAACTACAGGCATGTGCCACCATGTCTGGCTAATTTTTTTTTTAAATTGTAGAGATGAGGCCTCACCAAGTTGCCTATGTTGGTCTCAAACCTGTGGACTCAGACAATTCCCTCACCTCGGCCTCCCAAAGTGCTGGGATTATAGTTGTGAGCCACCATGCCTGGCCCGTGATTTTCTTTAGCTCGATCCATAGAAATATAGATAATATAGATACAAATATAAATGTGTACAGGGGAACCCCCCAAACCCGAAATTTTTGCATTAAAAATTGTGTATTTATTCTTACTGGTTTAAACTTGAGTCACCTTCAAAGTACTCTCTGTTCGATGCAATAAACCTATCAAGATACTTTTTCCACTACTCAAAACAGTTTTTGAACTCATTCATTTTGATGGCTTTTAGTGCTTCTGCCGTTTTTTGTCTCATTTCTTCCACACTAGCAAAATGTTTCCCTTTGAGGACTTTTTTCATCAGGGAAGCACCACCAACAACAAAAATGTCACTTGAAGCCGGGCCCGGTGGCTCAGCCTGTAATCCCGCCGCGCTTTGGGAGGCTGAGGTGAGTGGAATGCCTGAGCCCGCGGGTTTGAGACCCACCTGGGCAACTTGGCGAGACCTCATCTCTACAATAAATCAAAAATTAGCCAGGCGTGGTAGCGCGCGCCTGTAGTTCCGGCTACTCGGAAGGCTGAGGCGGAAGGATCGCGGGAGCCCAGCAGGTCGAGGCTGCGGTGGCTGCACTCCAGTCTGGGCGACGGAGTGAGACGCCAACTCAAAAAAAAATAAAAAATAAAAAAATAAAAAAATAATGATAAAAATGAAGAATCAGGGAAAAATACATGTTAATAATTATTTTAGCTATTACTCTTTCAGTTTCTCTGAAAACATATTTTGAGACAATATTTTATTGAATGAATTTTCTTTGCACAAGAAAACAAAGTAAAAGAGTATGGAAATAAAAGAGTAAGGTGAGGACTAAAGGCTGTTTATGCCTCTTTTTCCTTCTCCTATTGTTTGAAGATCTCCCCTGGAGCTAATCTTCTCACATATTAGAGTTGGGCCTGCTCAAATTGAGCAGCACCTTGGGCTTCAAAGAAGAGTCCTAGGGCAGAAAGCCTGAGATCCATTCTGAGTGTTTGAGACATCACTGTCTGCTTGTACTGACCTCTCTTCCACATCTGTAATAGAAGTCAGAAATAGTTCACGAAGATGTAAATGATGAATCAAAACATCTACTAGAATTCACTTCTTGCATTTTTCAGGTATTTCGTGATTCACATTGTATCCACTTTATCACAAACTTTTCCAGTTAGGGGCTAAGTGCAATTTCATTTTTTTTTTCAAAGACAAAAGCATAAAGCTAGTAGAATAAATCAGTCCTTACTTCTTTATCTGCTTCTGAAATTCCAACATATTCATTAAAGTTTTCTTCACTCATCCAGTCTAGATTTCCCACACTCAAATCTAGAATGAGTGGTAGAAGAGGAAATGTCAACAATTAATGACTTGAGATCACCGCAGAAAATTGTAGCTTATTCCACCCTCGTTTTTTTTTTTTTTTTTTTTTTACTATAATAATACGGTCATGATACCATAGAAATAAGCCAAGGGAGAGATGTAAATGTACCATTGTAAGATACATAGGAATTTATGCTAATCATTGAGATAACTTACTTGTTTTATTCTTCAACTTTGAATTCAATCCCAAATGTATCCTGTCAATGATTCAATGACTTGCTGTGATATTTGTCTGACAATTATGTCTTCGTGGATCAGAAAATACACATCTAGCTAGGTCATTCTGGCAGCATCATGTCACTTGATGTCCCAAGGTAAGGTGTTCCATCTCTAATAAGAACCCATGAGATCTTTTACAAATATTATGTTTTTCTCATCAGTAAAAAGGCATCGTTTTGCTCTTGATGCTTAGCAGGTTGTGTGCAACTCTCCTATTGAGATTTTCTGGAAAGTACATCTTCTGTACTTATATACATTAAAGAGATATTTTCCCACATTCTCTAATCCCCCATTTAGTAGAGGGTTCTTCAGAGACATTTAACTTGTCTCCTATCACAGGGTTCTAGCTATGTAAGCTGAACAAGCTTTGGAGCAAAGCATTGAGGCTGAAAAACAGATTCACTTTACTATACAAGTTGGAAAGTCATGAGGGTGTAGTAAACAGTCCACTACAACTGTGTAACCAAAATTAGAAGGAAGTTAAAGGGAAGTAATGTAGGTGCCAAAGTTTTGAAAACATACATCAAAAACTTGTGTATTTTTCTCACGTTTAAGATTTTCCATGAGCTAGGTAGAATTGTTCTCACCATTTCACAATGTTTAACTTTTCTCAATTTAAATAGAGTTCCTAGATATTTTGGACATATTTTGTTAATCCCTTATATTTCTTGTTATACATAAAAAATATACTTTACCTCTTGGAATCTTAATACTGAAATTGAAGAATTATAATCTGTTCTCTAAATATGAATTTTTATTTCACATTTTGTAGGACATTCTCCAATACAATCGTGTGTTAGTGGAATACAAATTTTCTCACCAAATTATGCATAAGCAGGGTTCTTGCTATGTAAAGATGAAGGATAAGACTGGCAGAAAAATTATTTCTGTCTCAAATTATGGGTCATAGTTACTTTAATTAACACTTCATTGTTTTTTAATTTACCTAGTTTAGCAAATCTATACTAAGTAAAAACTAATTTCTCTATTAGTTTCACACTTAATGTATCATCCTTAAACCCAGCATTTGACACTCATATTTCAAATAGAAGTAGAGAGAAAACTTGAAGTACAAAATTTACACTCATCAAATTAAATTTAGTCTATGTGAACACTCAAGAAGCACTTGTCTTTTAAAATTAATAAAAAATATGATTTAACAGTATAATCAGTCAAGAAGAAGATAGGCACATGAATGTTTATTTCATAAAATGCACTTTCATGCAAGTATATCAAATTCAATACACTTAAGTATTAATATACTAAATGTTCCTGAATCACCTGAATTAATGGAGTATGAAAATGTACATTAGTTATTCTGTTTTATAAAGTAGAAAGAATATGGATCATTAAGTACCTAAACATTCATGATGTGATGATATCTATCATATATGCATATAAATTATTTAAGTACATAGCTTTTTAAACCAATTGTTCAAATATTGATATTTTCAGCAATTAAAAAGTCTACAAAATATTTTTTCATTTTATACTAATATTCTTCTAGACAAAGGCAAGATATATTAGCATATTAATAGCCATTACCTAAAATCTCTCGAAAACCTGGCAAAAGTGGAGAATTGTGTTTGTTTTTTAGTGAAGAGTTCTGTTTATATTTCAAAAGTGGAACATCCATCCTCTTCCTTGGTAGCACAGGAGTTAACTGTATGCAAAAAGGGAACTTATGACTCACAGAACTATTAATTCAGATAATGTCATCAAGTAAAACAGCCAAGTCAGCAAATGATTCATGAGTTTATACTATATGAAAATATTGATTCCCAGTTAAGTACTTTGTAGCTGCTATATATTTTCTGGAAGAATTTTACATCATAGAATTTCACTCTAAGAAATTCAATTTCATTCATTAAGTTTTAGCTTTTAAATACAAATTAAACATCAAAGTGGACTAAAAACCAAAATTTTCAATATTAAAAAAATATTACTTGATATCACCCCAGTTTATAAACATAACAACAAAAGTAATGAATACAAATTTTACTGTACTTAAATTAGAAAAAATCTTATAATGGCAATTTCTGTTCACACCACCTTTTTCAGTAGAAGAAACTTTATCCAGAATGAGTAATTTCTAATCTAAAAAGAAGATGAAAAACGATATCTTTTGCAAATATAAAACGTCCACAACATTTTGAAGAATATGCTTGTAAATAGAGAGATTTGGGGAGAGCATTTGGCAAATAAGTGACTCTTTAAATTATGATTTATGAAAGATTTGGGGAAAAGTACAGCTATTCAGAGTGTTGTTATGATGAAGAATTAGATGTTTTGACATATGTGAGTAAAGAATGGAATTTATTTTTAATTATCTTTGCATGGTGAACTGTGTAATGTTCAGAGTATGAACTCTAATGTTTGTCAATGTATTTTCTTTCAACAGTTAGGTACCTAGCAGATTACAAAGGAGGTGACAAATCAACATTAATATTTTGTATTTCCAAAAACTAACATTTCAAGCATCATCTCGTAAGTTCACTAACCCTGGTTTCAGTTTTCAAATTTACCTGAAAACACAAGGGAAGTTCATTCAACAGCATTAAAATTCATCTTTACCAACTTTCCATAAAGTTTCTTGAAGAATTAATCAATTGCAGTGTCTCTTGAATAAAATGCTCACAATAAAGTATTTTAAGTCTCAGCTAGCCATTTACACTCTGAAAGATGAACTGCATGCATGTTTTATTAAGATTTATATGAAGGACTGATCTGAAATATAAGAGATGCTGATAGAGAATGTACCTGGCTTCTAAATGAGGCAATACTCTTTCTGAATTTATTTATTTCCAATGCATTTCAATTGTGAGAGATGGTATAAGAACTTGGAATTCACAAGCATGTGGGTAGAAATATGAAGATGGCTTGACCTTGCAGATCATGAGTTATGTGCCACTGCTCCTAAGTATTATTCCATCTGTTGTGGGTAAATAGTGTGATATTGCCAACAGGGGGAGCTACAGACAGAAGACAAATGAAGCTCATTTTGTTTAGGAGTGTAATTCAGCTGAACTGACAATATATTATACCTTAATAGGTCCTCGGAGTGAATTTAATTGATGACCCAACTTAGATATTCTCTAAGAGTATCTTTGTACTGGAGTGGATGCAAGCTGGGTGCTTAAGTTTGCTTCCCTGTTATTAATAGAGTGACTGCCATCTGGAGAAAATATCTGCTAATATGTTACTGGATTATTTTTTCCATTGTTGCTGCTTTTCTGAAGAACTCAGAAAGCTTCTGATAAGCCAAGGAAAAAGACAAAATTAATATATCTCAGTGAAAAGATTTAGTAGATAGACAAAGATCACTAATAATGTGTTAAAAATGTATTTTTCTCCCATTTCCTGTCAGCCAGAGTGAAAATAAAGTTTATATTGGATACCAAAACTAAAGCTTTTAGTAGTGGGACTGCCTATTATATACTTACACACAAAGACCCCAATTTATAATTCAGCAAAAAAAAAATATTTATAAGAAGAAACCTACAACTGAGTAATCTTGCTTGATAGCATAGCTTTAAAAGCTATGGTAAATAAAAAAGAATTTTATTCTTATCATAAGAATGACCATAAAAACAATTGTTTCTGACATATAAGAGAGTGGGAAATAAGGTGAGAAATAATCGGTTTTTATCTATTTGTAAATGTACTAGGTAGCTTGGACATTTAATATTATAGAAATTTATAATAATACTGATAAAAATGTGATGCACTCTCCTAGGTCAAGTTTACTATCAGGTTTAGGTTTTTTTTTTTAATGGGACATTCATTTATTCACTTATGTATTCATTAGGAGTAGCTTATTAAGCATATTCTAGGTATTATGCTTAAATTCATGCAAGAAAGATAATGAGTCAGAAGGGTCCCCTATCTTTAAAGTATACAGAGGCTAGTAGGAAGAGATAGTTATTTTATAAAGCTCAGATGCTGAATTAGACATATGCATAATAAATACAACACAAAAAGATGAATTTTGTGGTGGAGAGATGGCACACTGAACTTTGTTGACAAAAAAGGGTCAGCTGTAATCAGTACAGAATCTATTCAACAAAAGACACATTAGGCATCTATCACTTTGAGACTCTGTAATTTTTGCTTAGAATACAAAAAAAAAAAGTCATGACTTTAAGAAATGTAGAAAGTTTAAACGAATTTAAATACCCATACCCTAGCTTAGCATATTTCCAAGTCTTTGTTGATCACCTCTTGTTTCAATGATCCACTAACATCTCAAAGTCAATGTGTACCAAACTAAACTTGTCCTTCTTCCTAAATCTTTTTCTACACTTATGTCAATCATTTTTTCAGTGTCTATCTAATCTTTATCTTCATCTCACTGATTACTCTCATGCACTCACTTCATGCTTTTTAAAAATTTCTGTTAGCACTGCACAGTTCAGGTACATTTGTAAGATTGCCCACACTAATCAGCATCTTTAGTCTTTTCCCTTACCTATTTTAATCTGTATTAATACCATCTCTTAAAAATTACAGAGACATTTGAGGTCATTTTTAAAAGGTCACAAGCAACTTCTTCAAAAATATATTGATTTGAGCTCCCATTATGACCTAGACAATGTGGTAGAACTGAGCTTTACAACTGTTCTTCCTCTTAATCTGCTAAGTGCTTAATTATTTTTCCTTTCTGTTGACCTGTTAGTACAAAGGTATACATCAAAAACAAAAAAATAAGCCGGGTTCAGTGGCTCAGCCTGTAATCTCGCGCCTTGGGAGGCTGAGGTGAG
>CAUYQG010215949.1:0-10327 GCA_963574415.1 Tarsius wallacei | reverse complement strand
TCATAGTGGCAATCAAGCTTGCCTAGAGTAAAGGGAATTTACAAGGCCTAAGACATCATGCATTGGGCAAGGACTGTAAAAGTCATGAAACTTGTAATTACAAAAGTTATAACCACTCAGAGGGAGAGCTGGTGGGGATTCGATCTTCCAGTAAATTGGGCACTATCTACAGGGAAGCCAAGGATTCCCCTAAGCTACCCACTGGGAATGCCTAGGAGATAAGAGGAAGTGCACCATCCACTAACTCTAAGGAATGTCGTTTGGGAAGATATAATTAGTCAAGTGCATGGGGAAGCTGAGCCAGGAGAATTAGAATCCTTGTCATGCCCTTCTCTAAGGGCTATGATAACGTGGGCGAACATTAATGGGTCTCTGTGTCACAGGTTCTCCAAGACATCCACAGGTGGTTGACAAGGAAGTCACGGCAGACACGTGCAACATCTCCAAGAAAAAGATATAAGCCAGGACTCTGGGGGGCTACGATGCCACACTCACCTAGAGTGTAGACCCACTCCCTGTCTGTGGGGGGTAAAATTTTCTTAAATAAATCTTTTCTTTTCTCACCTCTATGTGTGGCAATTCTTTGCAATTTACTTGGTTCTCTGGGTTCCCAGCATGCACCTCCAGGTTGCCAGCCCTGGCAGTGCTGCGCACCTTGCCTCCCTCTCCACCCTCACCCTAAGTCCGAACCCTAACAACTATGGCCACTGGATGTGATTTTATAATGAAAAGGTATTTGAAGCTATATGTTCTAGCTAGTTAATGTAGCTAGAGATGCTGTATTGCAGGTCTTCTATGTTGTGCAGCAAATATTATTAATGACTCCACAGAGCCTGCCTGCCTTGACTAGTAAAAAATTTAGTGCCATGTGATTGGCCATTATGTACTATCTGATTTCACTTTTTTCCTGATTAAGGAGAGCCAAGGCCCAAAATGTATTTTCAACCACATGATGGTCACTGCATATTAAGGCTTTGCTATCTGGTAGAATGTACTTGTAAATGACTACCCCAGCTAACTTGCCACCCACCACAGGGATCCAAGCAGCTCCTGGTGTTATGTCGGCAAATTCATTAGTTTATATTCTGATGTCACCACAGTTTGTCTCAGTGTCTGGTCAATCTCTGAGACAAAAAACCCCCCAAGCAGACTCTAGCCTGCCACAAGGCAACCAGTTGGCTGCTACGAGGTCGTCAGGGTAATTAGCTAGTATTACAGTGCCATGCACAAAGCGGACAGTATGGCTGAATTTGTAGATTGTATAAGACACCAGGGTTTTGGTTCTGTTATGTCTTAGTATAAATTGTGTTTCTGTTGCCATGGGCGTGCAGTCGTTAGCTGTTTCTACATGCACTAAAGTAGCTAATATTACCTCTTCATGACTTGAGTAGGTGTTGACCTTGAAGAACCATGGGTTCCATGGAGGCCCAGACCCCACCCAAGGCGTTGGATGTTGTGTGGAGTATAAAGCTATCCATACTTCCTGAAAGTCTTTCACATTGGGGTGTTGGTCATGACAGAAGTCATCAGACTCACAGTGGAATCTCAATAGGGGATTTGTTGGCAATGAGCCATCTGTTGGCATTAAACTGGTTATGTCCATGGCCAATAGGAGCAGATGTTTGAACAAGAAAGCCATTTTATATAAGGCCTTGTTATTTATTTGAAACATTGCTATAAAATTTTCAGTATTTTACAATTGGGTTAGATACTTTGGTGGGCTGTCTTTTGTTTTGGAAAAAGAAGAGGAGCTGGTTTATGCGCATTTTTTTGGATATGTTCAGGGTAATAATTCCAATCTCAGTAATTATAGGGTAATACTCCCAACTTTGTTTCCTCTCTAATTTGGCTTGTCTTATTGAGAGCCTGGAAACAGAAAGCAGACATGAGGTTAAAGATTACAGTAAGGACTGCTCTTGGGTTTGAATGAAGCATTTAAGCTCTCAAATTTTGCATTCCCGACCAGGTTAAAGAACGTTGGTGGGAAATTCCATTGGGGTATTTGAAGTATTTGATTTTATGACAGCACACCAGGTGACAGATAAGGCATACTCAAAGTTCAGAGTCTGTATATTTAGGTTGGAAACACCAACTGTTTTAACTATATGAGTTTGTGTTTGGCAAAGAGAGAAGCCAGTTGACGATAATGTTTTTGCTAGTCTCAGAAAAAGTTGTGGTGTTTCTGGTCCCCATCAACGCTCAAAAAGTATTAGAAAATAAAAGTGATGTTTGAAACCCTTAATTAGATCTGGTCCCATAGGCATTTATGAGTTTACCTTTTGGAAGAGGAATTTAAAGTCAACTGGGGGTTCTGATGTATAGTGGTCCAGTTTAAGCTTGTCCTGTGCAGGGACTTTTAGAGAGGGTTGGGATGCTGCCTTGAGTTGAGATAGATAGATTCAGGAGGGGAACTCCAAAAGTTAATATTATTTGAAAAGGTTCTTTCCATGGGGGCTGGAAGGACTTGGTTTTGCCAGGTAAATCTTTGAGGAACACCCAGTTCTCTGGTTGGGGCTGATACTTGGGGACAGGTTGGGTACTTGGGGCAGGGAGATGTTAGCTTGTATAACCCTTCAGAAGCTTTCAAGTGAGTTCAAAGGCTTGGAGATAGTTTCCTAAGAGAGAGGCTCAGTGGGAGCCCTGGGATGGCTAGGAAGAGCCTTCAATATGTAAACCTGAGAGACTGAGAAACAGAGAAGCCTTAGGAATTGCTCTGAACCTTAAAAGTGCTAAAGATAAAAGTTGTAGCCAATCTAAGTGAAGTGCAATAGATAGTTTGGTCAGTGCTGTTTGAGAGTGGAGTAAGCTTTCTCTATTTTTCCCAAAGATTGAGGGTAACATGTTGTGTGAAGTTTGAAAGTGATACCAAGTGTTTGTGAAACCTGCTGAGTTTTTTGAGAAGGGAAAGCAGGAGCGTCATCTCTTTGGAGAAAGATGGGGAGGCCAAAGCAAGGAATGATATCATTTATAAGAGACTGTGTGACTTCAGAGGCTTTCTCTGAGACTGATTAGGGAATGCCTTTAACCAGCCTGAGGAAGTGTCAATAAATATCAGTGGGTATCTGAATGTTTTGAGGGTAAAATCAAGTTGCCAATCCTATCCTGGAAGATGTTCTATAAGTTGGTGAGTAGAGAGTAAAGGAGGTGACTTTAGATAGCCCTGAGGGCTAACAGTTCTGCAGATAAGGCAGATGTGGGTGATAGATTTTAATTTAGCATCTAAGTTAGAACAGACAATTTGAGAACTTGAGTTTATAGAGTGGCCTTTTCCTTGTGTATAAAGAGTTGTGAAAGCTTGTGAGGATTTCATGCTTCTGGCTAGTGGGTAAAATGAGCCTTTCCGGTAAAGCCAACCATGGTCCTTGTGCTGTAGCCCCCAGATCCTCTCAATAGTGTGATTCCTTTTAAGAGTACGCTGCGGTAATGGAAGATAGGGCCAGTGTTTCTGTAGCTGGAAAAGGGGCAAGGGCAGCTATCTTAGCTTCCTTGTCTGCCTTGCCATTCCCCAGTGTTATTAAATCGTGTGGTTTTTGGTGGGCCCTGCAATTTATTACAGAGACTTAGTTGGGAGTTGGCCTGCCTTAATAGTTATAGAATAAGAAGTACATGTTTAATGGGTGTTCCTCTGATAACTGAGAGTCCCCTTTCTTCCCATATGACTGGATGTGAATGTAATATGTGAAAGGCATATTTGGAATTTGTATAGCTATTAAGTCCTTTGTCTTTTCCTAAGGTGAATGCTTGGGTTAAGGTGATGAGTTCTGTCTTTTGTGCTGACGTGCTTGGGGGAAGTGGGATACTTTCTATGAGTTGGATAGTAGTGGTAATAGTATACCCAGGTTTTCTTTCCCCATTTGAGATAAAGCTGTTCCCATCTATGTACAGACATGATTTAGTTTAGGGAGAGGAATTTGTGTTAGATCTGTTTTGACTGTCTTTGAGATTTCTAATGTTTCTGGGCAGAAGTGCTCTATTGAATCTGTTGTAGGAAAGAGAGTCTGCCAGTTTTAGCAATTTTTCTTTTTGAGTTGGAGTTTCACTTTGTCTCCCTGGCTGGAGTGCAGTGGCACACTCATTGCCACCACAGCCTCGACCTGCTGGGCTCAGGTGATCCTTCCGCCTCAGCCTCCCAAGTAGCTGAAACTACAAGCACACACCATCATGCCCAGCTAATTTTTTGATTTATTGTAGAGATGAGGTTTTGCCAGGTTGCCCAGGCTGGTCTCAAACCTGTAGGCTCAGGCAATCGCTTCACCTCGGCCTCCCGGAGTGCTGGGATTTTAGACGTGAGCCACCGCACTTGGCCAATATTTAGCAAATTTAAAGATACATATATCCTAGGACTGGCATGATTATATTTTCAATTATCTTAGAATAGTCTGCCTATATTTGTTTTATCTGCATGTTTATAAATAGCACCTCATTTTATTCTCACAGGTAACAGTCATATCAAAGTACATTAAATTGTACAGGTTAAATATGAGAAGTTTTGTACATCTACCACAGGTTGCTTAACAAATTCTATGGTCAGCTAATCTGTGGCCAACAAATGTCACTCCTAGGTCTACATCTAACAGAATTGTATGTATATATGCACCAAAAAACATATGTGATAATATTCATAGTGATTTATTTGTAATAACCCCATGAAACACGATACAGCGCTGAAATGAATAAATTGCTTTTCTCAATAGCATCATTAAATCTCACAAACATAATGAAATAAATGAAACCCACAGAATGCACACTGCATAATTTCATTCTTATAAGGAGCAAAGAAGAGAGAAACTAAATTATGGTTTTATAATTAGGAAAGTGAGAAATGTCTTGAGGGGCAAAAGGGTGTTAGGGATTGGGAAGAGGTATGTGGTTAGGAAAAGTCCCCTACATAAGAACAAGTTCTGTTTCGAGATTGCATTCATAAGTCTAACAAAGTTAGCCTAAGTACTCAACTAATATAATCGGCTACATAGTACTGTATTGTAATAGGTTTGTAATACTTTCCACACAATACGTAAAAAACAAACAAAAAAATAAAGAAAACATTTATAATGTTACAGAACGGTACCTGAAAAAGTATAGTAGTACAGTACAACAGATAGCAAACGGGCTGTATGTACGCCAGACATGTGAACTAACTTACATGATTGGACTTGCGAATGCATGTTCACATCTTTAAAATCTGCAACTTAAAGTATCATATGTAGAGGACTTACTGTATCTTATTGTTGAGCAAAGTGGTGGTTACATGTGTGTGCTCACATTGTAATTTACTGAGTTATAGACTATTTAATGTACTTCCCCGTATTAATGTTATAGTTGATTAATTTAAAAAAATAGTTATAGTTATTGCTATGGCTTAAATATTTGTCTTCTTCTAAATTCATGTTGGCATTTTGTTGTCACTACAAAAGTATTAAAAGGTGAGTCTTTTAAGATGTGTTTAGGTCATAAGGGCTTTGCACTCATGAATGGACTAATGCCATTATGGAGTGGGTTCTCTATGGTGGAGGTGATTTGACTCCTCTTGTGTGCATTTTCTTTCTTTTCACTTCCAATATGTGATACTTTCCACTATATTATGGTGCAGCAGAAAGGCCATCACCAGAGATGCTGGCTCCTCAATCTTGGGCTCACCAACTTTCAAAACTTTGTAGAAATAAATGTCTTTCTTGTATAAATTATTTATTTTTAGTTATTCTATTACAGCAGCACACAACAGACTAAGTCAGTTTGTATAAGGTTTATATCAAAAACATGAGTTTGTCTCATCTCTCATTTTCTCTTCTTCAGAGTCAACACTTTCAACTTATTAAACTAATTTTAAAAATATTTTCTCGATATCACTGATAATGTCACTTTTGACCATCTTGGATTTTCAGTTCTCAAAATTGTCTATTATTTCTCCTTTATGGAAAATAGGAATATACTATTTTTTTATTGCCTTGTTTTCCTCTCAAATCTTTCCTGTGTACAAGATTTCTGTTTATCCACAGTTCCAATTTTATTAAATGTATTTGACTTAAACTAATTTTTATTGTTTAAGTTATTATGCTTTTGAAATACTATTCACAGCATTTCATTTTTTGAAAAATATTTTTTTCTTAAAGTTAATAATTATCCTGCATTTTTAGTTGCTTAATTTTCAATACTTACTCATAATTCACTTCCAATTTCTCCTGTACTTGGGTAAATATCTACTTAATATTGTCTAAATATATATAGTATCAATTTTAAATTCTTTTTTAAAAAGGGTTTTTTTTGTTTTTTTTTTTTTTTTACTGGTGCCTGTACCTGCTTCAATATCTACTGAATAATCTCTAGTGTTAAAGAAGAAAATGACACTAAAACAGCAAATATTGCTATAGGAGAGAAAGACTGAGCTCAACCCTGAACACAACAATAAAAAGTGGAGATTTATAGCCAAGGAACAGAGGGAGAGCATCAATGGATAAAAATTACTAAATAAGACTATCAAGGGTAGGAGGATTTTTGCTACACTGAACTAACAAAATTCTTGATTAAGACAGGTCAAGGATTTAAACAATAAAGGTAGAGGATGAAGAACTTAATCAGATATCGAGTGATAGATTTTCTCTCAACTGACTTAGCAATATTCTTACTAAAACTGGACTAATGAGGCCAAAAACAATTTGAAGCCAATGTTGAAGTTTAGTCAAAAGAAGGCTTAGGGAAGATTGACTAGAGTTTGGACAAGAAGAAAGTCTTTGTCAATAGTTCTGGTACAAAACAATCATATTAAAATCTCCTTTCACCATTATCCCAGGGATATCTCTTTTTTTCTTGATCTTATTTCTTCCTCTTGATTTTGTAGGAAAAGCAAACAATTTTTTTGGCCTCTCATTTTAGGTTTGTTGGCTGAATGCCTGAAAATTTGACTGATGAAAGATACACAAAAGGAACAAACAAAAGTTTGTTAATGCATGCCTCACACATACACAGTGGAGTACTCAGTGAAGAGTAACTCAAAGGGGTGGCTAAAATTTAGGCTTACATGGCATCCTCACAACAAAACCATACATTTTATAGAGAAGTGACAAGCCCAAGAAAAACAAACAAACAAACTAAAACCTTGTGCTTCAAGGATCAATACATTTTGGTAAAGTAAAAGTGAATACATGGGGAAACTAATGAAAGATTAGAATTTTCTCAGCACTGTTTGTTATATAGATTCCTCGTGTGCCATCTTGGTGCTGGTAAGTGTCTAGTGTTGTCTCTGGTGATTAACTTGTGTCCTTTCTGATAGAGAGGCAAGGAGGATAACTTTATAGATTTATATTCTGCCTTAGGCCTAATAAGGGGAATGTGGAGAGAGTTTTTTGGATCTGCTTTTCTCAATTGTTTTCAGCTCAAAATAAATATACCAAAGTAGTGTAGTATATTTTGGAGTGACATATTCTGCTACCCTTCAGATTACTTACTCATTTGGGGCAGCAATCCCTCTGATGATTTTCTGATTAAGGGTGCATAAAAATTAGTTTGAGACTATTTAATTTTAAAAATGTTTCTTTTTTGCCTTTACCTTACTTGATTTTTCAGCTTATTATAACTTCTATATTGAAAGTTATTTTCACCAGAATTATGAAGGTATTTGTCAGCTGTCTCCCAGTTTTCATATCTTCTGTTTAGAAGTCTAATATATTTTGTTTGTGTTTGTTTTATTTTCTTTTTTTTCTTTTTTTGGAGTTTGTCTGATAGATATATCTTGGTGTAGATCTGTTATTATATGCAGTAATGGACACTCAAGTGAACTTTTTTTAACTGAAAATTTAGGAACCCTCAAATCTGAGATTTTTTTTGAATTACTTTTTTATAACATCTTGTTCAATTTCTGTCTTTCTTTCTTTCTTTCTTTCTTTTTTGTTTGTTTTTGAATCGGAGTCTCACTCTATCGCCCAGGCTGGAGTGCAGTGGCACACTCACAACCACTGCAGTCTTGACCGACTGGGCTTAGGTGATACTTCTGCCTCAGCCTTCCAAGTAGCTGGAAGTATAGGTGTGCACCACCACACCTGGCTAATATTTTGATATATTGTAGGAGGTCTCACCAAGTTGCCCAGTGTGGTCTCAAATCCCTGGGCTTAGGCAATTCTCTTGTTTCGGCCTCCCAAAGTTCTGGGATTACAGGCGTGAACCATCATGCCTGACTGTCTTCACTTTCTATATTATTTCTGAAAATGCTTTTATCTGTATGCTTTTTCTCTTGATACTCTAAATTTTTTTATCTTTCTCACCTATTCTATTTTTCTGTTTTTTCTTTTAACCTTCTACTTTGTAAGATATTTTCTTAGCTTTATATATTTTTTATGTTAAAAAATTTACGATTCCCCTGTAATTACTTAATCAATTAATTAAATATTTGCTTATATAAAATAGTGGAACAGAAAAAGTTCAAATGAATGTTGTTTATTTTTGGGTAAAGCTTTATTATCTTTGTATTTTCTGTGTCAGATTCCTCAGATAAGATTATTCCAGTCTTCTGTCATGAGAATGTATACCTAGCTACAAACATTCTGGAAATCAAACTGCAAAAGAAATATAGCTGGGCGTCTCATTGATCAGTAGAAAAATTTTCAAGTAATCCCTTTGCTTTCTGTGAATTACCTCTACTTTCATCTCTGCCTTGTGCTCTACTCTCAAAGGTCTTTTCTTTTACCCTTTTTAAAAACAAAAGCTCTAGGCCATGCTTGGTGACTCAGCCTGTAATCCCAGCGCTTTGGGAGGCCAAGGTGAGTGGATTGCCTGAGCCCACGGGTTCGAGACCAGCCCAGGCAACTTGGCAAGATTTCGTCTCTACAATAAATAAAAACTTAGCTGGGTGTGGTAGGGTGCACCTGTAGTTCTCGCTACTTTGAAGGCTGAGACGGAAGGATCGCTGGAGCCCAGCAGGTCGACGCTGTGGTGGCCATGAGTGTGCCACTGCACCCCAGCCTGGGTGACGGAGTGAGACTCCAACTCAAAAAATCAAACAAAAAAACCCCGAAAGCTCTAGACCACAGATTAGAAAACTATGGCTTGTAAGCTAAATTTGACTTGGTGCTTGTTTCTGTAAAGTTTTATTAGAATGCAGCCACACTCATTTGTTTATGTATTGTGTATTTTATTTATTTATTTATTTTTAATTTTAAAGATGTGGGGTACAATCCAGGGTTAGGTATACAAATGGTCATTGTGTAGGTAAAGTTTGGGCCTTACTTTGGCCCCCACTTCACCTGGTTTGAGATCAGGTACACATATTGATGAAGAGTGCCCACCCTCCCTCTCCTGGCAGTTTCCCACTACTGCCAGTCTCTTTCTTATGATATTATGATAACTGTTCAGGGTCTGCTTATGAGTGAGGACATGTGGTACTCAGTTTTTTGTTTCTGTGATAGATCACTAAGTATTATAGACTCTAAGTCCTTAAGTTGCTGTGAAATTCATAATTTTGTCCTTCTTTATGGCTGCATAATATTCCATCATGCATATGTGCCACTTTTTAAAAAATCCAGTCCTTTTTTAATGAGCAGCAGTGTTGGTTCCATATTTTAGATATTGTGAATAATGCTGCAATAAACATGAGTGTTTAAGGCATCTTTTTTATAGAGTGATTTGAGTTCCTCTAGGTATATTCCCAAAAGGAGGATTGAGGGGTCAATATGGGAGGTCAATTTTTAGATCTTTTAGGAATTGCCAAACTATTTTCCACAGAGATTGTACTAGTTTACACTCTCACCAACAGTGTAGAAGTGTTCCCTCTTCCCCCGCATTCTCTCCAGCATCTGTTGTTTTTTGAGTTGTTAATGATGGTCATCCTGACTGGAGTTAGATGGTGTCTCAGTGTGGTTTCAGTTTGCATTTCTTTAATGATTAGTGAAGCTGAGTATTTTTCCATGTATCTGTTGGCTGCTCCTATGTCTTCTTTTGAGAAGTGTCTATTCATATCTTTTGCCCACTTTTTAATAGGGCTGTTTGTGTATTTTAAGCGTGCAGAAATTTGTATTTATGTCTTCAAAATGAATTATTTTTTATCAGTTTGAGCTGACTCATTTTCTTCTAGTAATGCTTTTTTCTAAAATCTATTTTTATGATAAATATAGATAGAATTACATTAGCTTTATTTTAGTTGTAATTTCATAGTGTGTGTGTATATATATATATATATATATATATATATATATATATATTTTTTTTTTTTTTTTTTTTGAGTTGGAGTCTCACTCTGTTGCCCAGACTGGAGTGCAGTGGCCACTCCCGGCCACCGCAGCCTCGACCTGCTGGGCTCCGGCAATCCTTCCGCCTCAGCCTTCCAAGTAGCTGGAACTAC
>CAUYQG010215942.1:0-17193 GCA_963574415.1 Tarsius wallacei | reverse complement strand
AAGGACTCACGAATGTAAAAAAGTTTAATAATTATCAAGAAGTAAGACAAAGAAAAACACTGATGGGGTAAAATTAAGAGGAAAAAGATGGCCGGGCATGGTGGCTCACACCTGTAATCCCAGCACTTTGGCTAATTTTTTGATTTATTGTAGGGATGAAGTCTCACCAAGTTGCCCAAGCTGGTCTCAAACCCCTGGGCTCAGGCAATCCTCTTACCTCGGCCTCCCAAAGTGCTGGGATTATAGGCATGAGCCATCACATTCAGCCGAGATTGACTTTATAGAGCAGATAAAAAGCCCCTTGTTAAGACTAGCCTGGTGCCTTATCCACATGGTTCCTTTAACAAGGTTCCTGACCTATGTAAAATAAAAAATATCACTTTCGGACAGGCCTAAGAACCTCAACGCATGAGACCTCGAGACCTCAAGAAAAGAGGAATTCACCCAATTTGTACAGATCATGTAAGCACACTCTGATGGCAATTTTTTAGCTTGGCTTTCTAGCCTCGAAGCCTATAAAAGTCTAATCTGAGATTTCTTATGAAAAACGTTCTAGCAAAGCCAACTTAAAAAGAGACTATACGAAGCACTTTATGCAAATAATCAGGCCAAGTATGATGAGAATAAAATTTATTTTGCAAATAAACTGGCCCTGAAGGCTGGGTGAGGTGGCTCCACCTATAATCCTAGCACTTTGGGAGGCCGAGGTGAGAGGACTGCCTGAGCCTGTGGGTTTGAGACCAGCCTGGGCAACTTGGTGAGACTTCATCTCTACAATAAAACCAAAAATTAGCCAGGTATGGTGGCACATGCCTGTAGTTCCAGCTACTTAAAAGGCTGAGGCGAAAGGATCTTCTGAGCCCAGCAGGTCCAGGCTGCAGTGGCAGGAGTGTGTCATGTGTCACCGCCCTCCAGCCTAGGTGACAGAGTAAGACTCCAACTCAAAAAAAATAAATAAATAGGCCCTTCAATGATTTATCTTTGGCAGAAATGGGGAAGCTGGCAAGAGAAAAATTATGTTTCAGAAGACAACTAACTATAGTACACCTGCTATTAGATTTTAGTACAACGATTGTTTTTGACTTTTTATTTGCCTACAATTTGAACTGAATCTTGAATTATTTCCTGGCTATCATAAGTCTCTTAAAAAGTACAGGGTTTTAATTATCTTCATGATGTTTTAAGTTGGGTCCCTAATGGAATAGGTTATTTTTTTTTCCATCCTGGCATACAAATTTTCTCTTTATTGTAATACTTTTGTACATATTCTTCCTACTCAAATTATTAATAATCTAAACACCGTAGCATGGCACATACTATTGCTACAAACTGGTCCCATTTTCCCCTGCAAAACAAAGTAAACAATCAATAAATATTTGTTGATTAAATTAATGGATGAATCCAATTTGTTTCAAGTTCATTTGATTCTGCCACAGAAAAT
Organism: Tarsius wallacei; assembly: GCA_963574415.1. Lineage (NCBI taxonomy): Eukaryota > Metazoa > Chordata > Mammalia > Primates > Tarsiidae > Tarsius > Tarsius wallacei. The sequence continues at coordinate 15,752 of CAUYQG010215942.1, read as the reverse complement.
TCTAGAATTGAGATCTCATATTGTTTATTTCTGAGAAAACTCAAATCACAGTATTCCAAAAACTAGAGGTCATTCAAGAAAGATTTTGAATCTCCTTCATTTGAAATCCCACTGGGCCAATTTGTTTTCCATTGTCTTTGCATTGCTGGCAAAGTATATATATTAAGAACCTTCCCCCTAGGCTCAGGAGACTCTAGGTCTAAAAGAGGAGGGCATGTGAGATTATAAGATTTGGATTAGAAGGGTGGAGTGTGGAGGATACAGCAACTCCATTTTACAGGTGCCAGTCTGCCATATTGGCCTCTACTTCTTATTAACCCTATTTCCAAGAATGCCTCTACGATTTCTACTTACACATACTTTTCAAATTTCCTGCCCTTAGGCAAATTCCCTATGATATATAAACCCCGGGTGTAGGGTGCTACGGTACAGGAATCCACCACTGGGGTGCTGTCTGAGACACGGCTTCTGTTCTGTTAAATACCTATTAAATGTTTCTCTCTGAGAAACTATTTGTCCGCCTCTTTCTTCAGCCTCTCAGCTAGCTTAGCCTTTGTGGGGAGATGTTTGCATACACCTACTGACCACAGAGCCTTAGCCTCCAAAAAACTTAGTATGGAAACAATATGGCTTATTTCTAAAGGTAATATAGAAAAGAGGTCAGCAAATGTTTTCTGTAAAGAGTCAGATAATAATTAAATAATATTTAAAGCTTTGTAGTCTATAGTTTCTGCCCCAACTACTCAAATCTGCCATCGTAGCATGAAAGCAGCCATAGACAATGTGCAAACAAATGGGCATGGCTGTGTTCCAATAAAATTTTGTTTACAAAAACAGGTGATAGGCTGGCTTTGGCCCACAGAACCATAGTTTGTGGACCTTTGGTATAGGCAGAACAAAACAAAAATGTAACTCATTTACTATTATGCTTGGCACTTAGTAGGAATTCAAGCAGTATTAAATTTTTGTGCACATATATTTCCAAGAAAAAATTTAAAGCATTTAAGATTTAACTTACTTTTGTATTAAAACCTTAGAGAAAGTTGACTTATGCCACAGAAAATGAGCTAATTCGCTGCTGTCCATTTCTACTTTATCTTTGTTTTTAATGATGCTACTAACAAATTTAGGCCAAAACATACATATGTAGAACCCAAAATGATGGTGGGATAATATAAAGGGTACAAGCCCTAAAGGATCATGGTGCTGTGAAGAGAACACAGTAAGGCCATCAGATGGCTCTCTTAAAATATTTCCTTTATAACCTGAGTAAGCCAAAAGGGGGCCCAGCTAATGTTACCAAACTGTATAAAGCATTGTGTAGCCTTTTAAAATTGAAGATGATTCAATGACAATATCACAAAACTGGTAGATGAAATTACCCTTAAGTCTAGCTCACTAACACAACTCTTTCAATTTTTACACTCAGCAGTCCAGTTGTCTACCTCTACACATTTTTGCATTACTTTAATCTTAATATTCTAAGCATTTATATTTAGATTCTGAATCAGTCTTAAATTTGCATTTAACATTTGTATTATATCTCACTGTGTTTATGAAAAACATCCTTACTAGGTATATAGATTGTTTCCAGTTTTTCTCTCTAAAGATAAACCTGCAATGAATATCTTTGCAAAGACTAAGCTTTTGAATTTCTTAGGGTAAGCTCTCAATATAATTACTCTTTATGGCTTTTGTAATATATTGCCATAATACTTTCTAAAAGGTTGGTTCTCATCCACCGATGTTTGACTGTATCAGTTTGATGTTTCAGTTGTTTCACCCACTGATATTTGACTGTATCAATATCACCATTGCTTCTGTTAACAGTAGATATTTTAACTTATTTTTTTAAAGATTCTGTAATTTAGAAGGTGTACATATAACTTATTTTGTTTTCTTTGATTACTAGCTAAAATACCACTTCCCTATGTATTTGTTCAGCCTTTTGAATTTTTCACATTTTTTCCTGTGATCTTGATGCTTATTATTCCAGTAACATTTGAATGATTTCTTCATGTTATAGATATTAGCTTTGTTGTATTTGTGAATATTTTACTCTAATCACTTTAGTTTTAGTTAAGTTTCATAGTACAAAAATTCTTTCATACATTCAAATCCGTCAATATTGTACTAATATCACTTAATCCCTCCTCCCAATTTACTATACAGTAGGTAATAATCTTTTCCTATCACCTTTTAAAAAGCTTTGCCTGATAGTATATTAGATTTTAAATATATATGTGAGGCCTATTCCTGAGTTTACTATTTGGTTCTACAAACTTTACTTTTGAATCCATTGAAGGGCAGACTCTGGAAACTGGTGAGAATGGCAAGTACCAGCAGACTGCTTCCTAGAATACTACAGTCATATCTCTGGAGGCTGATGATCCTTGACATAAATGTTAGTGATGAACACTAACCATACATAAAAATGAAAGATACAGAAGTCAATATAAAGAAAACAATGATTTCATGCATTTAAGACTCTTACCAGTATTTTACGATTCTGCAAAGGTGTTGTACTGAAAAAGTCATCATGGTCATCTTTTGGCAACTGCTCCAGAAAATCCCTCATCTGTTGCTTCCTTTTAAAAGTTCCCAATTTGGCAGTTATCTTAATAGTTTGTTTCTTATCAGCATCACCTCTTTTGCCTTAAGAGTCAGTAAAACATTTTGGTAAGGTTTTGGGTATGTATACCAACTGTTCTATGAAATTAACAGTCTTAGGAACTCTAAATGGCACATTCATATTAAGTAAACTCAGCATTTGTTATTTTACAAGTCCACTACATAATAAATGATTCTTTCTAAACTGGGATTTATGCAATATGATTAGCTCACATGACACTCATGAAGAAATCACATAAGGCAGGATGAGGTTAAAAATGTCTTTATGCTATGAAAAGACTGCCTCCTACATACCTCCCTGCCGAATACCTAATTTATTGATTTTGCTAAAATATAAATATTATTGAATTATGGTAGTGACATTGAGTACTCCCTAACACTTATTATAGGGTTTCTCTGGCATAAAACAGTTTCTATTAGCAACCATGGACAGAAGAATTCTAGGATTATAAAAACTAAATGTTTGGGTTTTCTCCTGAATTACTAGGGGATCCAACCCAAGTGGCCTCAAATTAAATTAGATTCTTAAAACAATAATGCAGATACTGAAGTCTCTGCATCTTTTTTTTTTTTATTATTATAACGATGTGGGGTACAATTCAGGGTTAGGTAAATAAACGTTGATTATGCAGGTACCCTTGTTGATGAGGTGTGCCCCTCCCTCCCCAATCTCTGCATTTAACTGCACATTTCCTAGGACAAACTCAAGGCACAAAGCTGTTAAGCAACTACTGATGAAAGTAGCTACCAAGGTAAGACTTAAAAGTTAAACAGATCATTTCTGAAGTTATTTCTAGCTTCTACATTTTAAGAAAATACCTGTAACAATACTCATAGACAAATTTAAAATATACCTAGTGAGTGATTAGATATCCACACTGGGCACTAGGAAGAAAAAGTAACTACAAAGATTACCTACCATTTTGGCCTTTGGAATTGTCTGTTTTTCTCTTAGCGACATGTTTCTGGGATCTTTTTCCTTGGGAATTTTCCATGTATTTCCTCTGACATTCCTCAGCAGATCGAGAACCTACGGCCATAGCTACATGTGACCAGAAACCAGGTTTGTGTTTTGGAAGAGATGCAAAAGTACTAGGGAAGATAAAAAACAGTTAAAAAACAAGAAATTCACACTAATAAAAATAACCTTCTGAAAGCATACCACTCAATAAGATTTGTGGGGCTAAAGGAATTTTACCAAAATCATTTTATTTATTTGAGTTGGAGTCTCACTCTGTCGCCCAGGCTGGAGTTCAGTGGCATGTCTGCCTCAGCTTTCCAAGTAGCTGGAACTACAAGTGGGTGCCACGACATCCAGTTAATTTTTTTAATTTACTGTAGAGACAAGGTCTTGCCATGTCACCCAGGCTGGTCTTGAATCCATGGGCTCAGGCAATCCTCTCGCTTCTGCCTCCCAAAGTGCTGGGACTGCAGACGTGAGCCAGTGCGCCCAGCAACCAAAATCATTTTAGACAATTATATGAAGACACTAGTCCCTTCACTCAGTATCTTCAGTGCTTAATATATGAAGATGTAATTTTATATACCTAGTAAATGCCTTCTCACTATTTTGTTTTATTCTATTAAACCTGAAAAATCGCCCTGTCTTTTGGCATTTTTATTTTCCTAGGTCCAACTAATCACTGATTTGGTCTTTTAAGGGATTCTGGCATGACTAATTTTTTTGACTGTTCTTAATTCTTACTGGTGTAAAGCATTATTGGAAGATAAGTGCTTAGTTCTTATATATTCCAGGGTACATAAACCTGATTAAAAAGTGCTATGCTTACTTTCATTCTATTATAATTTATAGAACTCAGTATTTTTAGATAAAATGCTCTTAATGGAAATGAAAACTGAAATAGAAAAAACTAAAATATAAGATAGTCCTAGGTTGGGTGTGGTGGCTTACACCTGTAATCCCAGAACTTTGGGAGGCTGAGGCGAGAGGACTACTTGAGCCCAAACGTTCCAGAACAGACTAGGCAACATAGTGAGACCTCATCTCTACCAAAAAATAAAAATAAAAATTACCCAGACATGGTGGTTTGTGTTTGTAGTCCTAGCTATTGAGAAGATTGAGGCAGGATTGCCTGAGACTAGGAAGTTGAGGCTACAGTGAACCATGATCATCCCACTGCAATTCAGCCTGGGTGAGAGTGACATCCTGATTCAAAAAAATAAGAGGGTTCCCAAGTTAAGATGTAAATTAGATTCTAAGCGTCATTTGTAAATAAATGTTTAGAGCCTGGTATATTTGATATATATTGTGGTTAGGCTGACAGTTCAACCAGAAAACATCTATTTACCTCACCAATTAGCCTAACAATGGCAGTGTTATTTCAAACATTTGACTTTTTTTTTTGGTTTGTTTTTTTTTTTGAGTTGGAGTTTCACTCTGCCACCCAGACTGGAGGCCTCGACCTGCTGGGCTCCGGCGATCCTTCCGCCTCAGCCTTCCAAGTAGCTGGAACTACAAGTGCGTGCTACCACGCCCGGCTAATTTTTTGATTTATTGTAGAGATGAGGTCTCACCAAGTTGCCCAGGTGGGTCTCGAACCCGCGGGCTCAGGCAATCCACTCACCTTGGTTGTGATTACAGACTGAGCCACCGCACCCGGCCTGACTTTTTTTTTTAAATAGAAGTCTCACTCTGTCACCCAGGCTGAAGTGCAGTGGCACTCTCAGTCATCGCAGCCTCAACCTGCTAGGCTCAGGAGATCATTCCGTCTCAGCCTTCCAAGTAGCTGGAACTACAGGTGCGCACCACCATGCCTGGCTAACTTTTTGATTTACAGTAGAGACAATGTCTCACCAAGTTGCCCAGTCTGGTTTTGAACCCCTGGGCTCAGGCAATCCTCGTGCCTCAGCCTCCCAAAGTCCTGGGATTACAGGCATGAGCCACTGCGCCTGGCTTCAAGTCTTTAATACTATTTCGCTGACAAAACATATTTTTCTTTTCAACTTGGATTCCAATGAGTAGACATAGGTTTCATGCAGTGGTGTGCTAAAAAATGTTTAATCAGTTCTCGGGGCTAAAAAGCCCTGATCTGTAGTGTTTGCCAATTTCTGTATGATAGATACTCCCATTGTGGTTGATTTCAAGCTACCAACATGTCACTAAATGTGGAGCTGATAAGAAATGTATGATAGGTACATGATTTTAAAGTATTTCTGCCATATAGATACAATACAGGTAAAGAACCTCAAGGGCATGAATGATAAAATATAATTAGGAAGTGATGAATTTTGAGTATTACCTTTGTTTTTACCATAAGTATATAATTTTTCATCACTGTTTTAACAGTTGATTTATAAAATTAACAAAAATTTAATAATCAGCTCTTGTGAACAGCTAGCTACCAGTTGACTATATCATGCCTCTCCATGCAGAGAAGGAAAACAAATCGATATGGGCACTAGAAACTTGTAATGAATGTTCTCCTTTGCATAATTTTTCACTACACAGGTGTTCTAAGGTGGAGAACTGGAAGGATTTGGGGGTCATAACCTTCTCTATTTGTGTGTGTAGCTAATTTCCAAGTCTAGGACTATCTAAAAGGACTATTTTTTATAAATTATAAATACTTAATAAGAAACTGGTAATTAACATATCTCCTCTAGGTTACCTAATTTATTTTTGAGTCTGGATCTCACTCTGTTGCCCAGGCTGGAATGCAGTGGTATGACCATGGTTCATGGCAGCTTTGACTTCCTGGGCTCAGGAGATCCTTCTACCTCAACCTTCTGAGTATCTGGGACCACATGCATGTGTCAGCATGACCAGCTAACTTTTTGATTTGTAGTAGAGATGAAGTGTCACTATGTTGCCCAGGCTGGTCTTGATTTGGCCTCAAGCAATCCTTCCGCCTCAGCCTCCCAAAGTGCTGGGATTATAGGTGTGAGCCACTGTGCTTGGCCTGACTAATTGGACTTTTTAAAAAAAAATCAATAATGACCAAGAATTTAAATATAGTTGATAGAAACACGTACATTTCCGGAAATATGTCAGGCAAAGTGGGCATGCAGGAGAAAATAAGTTTGGTTTTTGACATATTAAATCTGACCCACAGGTAAGCTTTTATACAGTATTGTCCAGTAGACAAAGGGAATTACAAATCTAAAGATATGAATTCAGGGTCAGAGATATAGATTTGAGAGTCACTGAACAAAAGGAAACAGAATTGTGAGAGATCAAAAGATCACAGAAGGAAATACTATAGCAAGAAAGCAGCCACGAACAAGAACCTTGGGGAACAGAAGGAAGATTACTTTGCTTGAAAATAAAACAGAAGCCGGGTTCGGTGGCTCAGCCTGTAATCCTGCGCCTTGGGAGGCTGAGGTGAGTGGATTGCCTGAGCCCGCGGGTTCGAGACCTCATCTCTACAATAAATCAAAAAATTAGCCGGGAGTGGGAGCACACGCCTGTAGTTCCAGCGACTCGGAAGGCTGAGGTGGAAGGATCGTCGGAGCCCAGCGGGTCGAGGCTGCGGGGGCCGGGAGCGGCCACTGCACTCCAGTCTGGGCGATAGAGTGAGACTCCAACTCAAAAAAAAAAAAAAAAAAGAAAGAAAATAAAACAGAGAAGGAACATTTATGAAATTGAAAAAGGAAGAGTACATTTTCACAAAGATGCCCTAGGGAATGTTTCAAACATTTGAAATGAATCTCACATTTTCTAAGGTCGGAGTAGGGGTACACAAGGCAGTGGAACACTAAATGTGGTATGTTCCTGTGTTGTCCTTTTCCCTTTATCAATCACATCCTCCTTTCTATTAGATCATTTCCTCAGCATACAAGCATTTCATCAGCATTCCAGACCACACTCTGGCACCTGCCACCTTACCAACAAATAAGCAAGTAAGTAACCAAATATCTTTCCTTATGTTCGCACTCTCTTCTATTACCTCTGTATTTTTCTTTTCTTTTTGAGTTGGGGTCCCGCTCTGTTACCCAGGCTGGAGTGCAGTGGCACAATCATGGCTCACTGCAGCCTCAACCTCTTGGGCTCAGGCGATCCTTCTGCCTTAGCCTCCTGAGTAGCTGGGACTAGATGCACATGCCACCAGGACCAACTAATTTTTTTTTTTGGTAGAGATATGGTCTTGCTCTGTTGCCCTGGCTGGTCTTACTGGGGTCAAGCAATCTTCCCACCCCTGCCTCTAAAGTGTTAGAATTACAGGCATGAGCCGCCGTGCCTGGCCTACCTCTGTATTTTTCTATTTCCCATCACTGCCAAAGTTCTTGTGTTGTCTACTCGGGTTGTCTTTATCTTATTACCTCTCATTCACTTTTCATCATTCAACTGTATCTAGCTTCCAATTCTACCAGGCTACTGAAACTTAAGTCTATGCAGCCATATTAGATTTTTGTCATACTTGATTTATCAGCAGCAGCAGGCACAACAAATCACTCCCACACTTGAAAAATTCACTGTTGGCCTCTGAAATATGACTCTGTCCTGGTTTTCTTCCCCACTTCATGGCCCACATCTCTCTCTCCTTTAAATACTTTACTCAGAGCTCAGGATTATGGCCTTATTTTCTCTATGCATCATCTTCTTATGTATTTTCATCACTTAAATCTATTGGATTTGAAAAAAAAAATCTACTGGATTTGAATACCAACTTTATGCTTACTGATCACAGCCCTGACCTCTCCTGAACTCTACACTGTATTTCCACCTGCCTCTTAACAGACAATCCAAATAGAACATGTCTAGAAAGAAACTTAACTCCCAATCTCAACCTATTTCTTTCTCAAATATTCCCCAGTGTATCAGAAAAGTCAATCTAGCAAGTGCCACATAACTGATAGAATCTGTATTTGATATTGTCCAAATATGGCTAGATTTAATCCAATTTCCTCTCTATTTACAGCTCCTATATTAGTGTTGAACATGACGAACTACTCCAACAACCCTATGATTATTGCCTTGTCTACTTTCCCAAAGGAATCTTCTCAACTGTCATGCTAGCATTGAGTGTCTTATCATACTTAAAAAAAAAAACCCAAAAAACGAATCTCCGAGCCGGGCTTGGTGACTCAGCCTGTAATCCCTCGCTTGGGGAGGCTGAGGTGAGTGGATTGCCTGAACCCGCGGGTTCGAGACCCGCCTGGGCAGGTGAGACCTCATCTCTAAAATAAATAAAAAAAATTAGCCGGGCGTGGTAGCGCGCACCTGTAGTTCCAGCTACTTGGGAGGCTGAGGTGGAAGGATCACCAGAGCCCAGCAGGTCGAGGCTGCAGTGGCCAGGAGCGGCCACTGCACTCCAGTCTGGGCGACAGAGTGAGACTCCAACTCAAAAACAAAACAAAACAAAACAAAACGAATCTCCTAACCATGACCTAGAGGGTTGTGTAACTTATGGTCATGGCCTATTTCTCTGCTCTCATGTCAAGCGATTTCCCTACAACTCGCCCATATAAAATTTTTTTTTAGCCTTAGGACTTTTGTTTAGGTTCTTCCCTGTTCCTGGAATGCTGTTTCTCTAATTCTTTATATGGCAGACACCATGTTATTCTTTGATCTCCATTTAAGATGTCATCAACCAAGAAAGGGCTTTATTGACCACAGTATCTACAGTTCTCCATATCAGTCTCATGTCTGTTTCCTTCATAGAATAGATCACAATTTAAATATTTTTATTTATTGGCTTAATTTTATATTGTCTGTCTTTCCTACTAACCTGTTCCTTGAGAAAAAGGATCTTGTCTATTTTATTTCTGTATCTCCAAACATTCCAAACTGACTGGCATATAAAAGGCACTCAGTAAATAAATAAATAAATAAATAACTGGACTTTATTTCTATTTTCTTCCCTATAAACGAAGGGGCAAAGACTATATTAAACAATCTACAAGTCTGAATTCAACTTTAAGGTTTTTTGCTTACTTGGTTTTTTTTTTTGAGACAGGATCTCGCTCTGTTACCCAGGCTGGAGGGAAGTGGTGCAAGCATAGATCACTGCAGCCTTGAACTCTTGGGCTCAAGCAATCTTTCTGCCTCAGCCTCCCAAGTAGCCAGGACTACAGGAGTGTGCCACCATGGCTGGCAATTTTTTTTCTTTGTAGAGACGGGGTCTCGCTAAGTTGCTAAAGATGGTCTCAAACTCCTGTGCTCAAACAATCCTCCTGCCTCAGCCTCTCAAAGTGCTAGTATTATAGACATGAGCTACCATGCCTGGACTATCTTTAAGGTTTTGTAAGTAAATTTATTTATAAAATATTTCTTAAAATGTGAAGTCAAGTGAGAGAGCAGCATTTAGCTACCGTGAAATAGTAAATGGGAATTTTTTTGAGAGTTTCATTCTGTTGCCCAGGCTAAAGTGCACTGGCATGTTCATGGCTCACCATAGCCTCCAACTTCTGGGCTCAAGGGGTGCTGCTGGGTCAGCATCCCGAGTACCTGAGACTACAGACTAATTCTGTCTGGCTAATTTTTTAAATGTTTATTTTGTAGACAAGGTCTTGGTCTTGCTATGTTGCCCAAGACAGTTTCGAACTCCTGGGTTCAAGCAATTCTCCCACTTCAGTCTCTCAAAGTGCTGGGGTTATAGTTGTGAGCCACTGCACCTGGCCTAAATGGGAATGTTTAAAGTCACTTTTATTTTCCTTATATGTTCGCTTTAGAGATGGCCACAAAGTACTGCTAGAAATCATCTGTATTCCCCTCCATTCCCTGTACAAATTGTAATTTCTCCCATTTTGGGGGGTGTCATCTTCCAGGTTAATTGTTAGAAGTCAATAAGTCAGCCCATTTTTGTTCTTTTTATGTTTTCAATTGTTTTGTGGCCACTCTAGATATTTCAGAGTCTAATCTAACTACTTACCAATGAAGTCTCTGTAATTCTTTCTCACTCCATTCCTCATCTTCAATTAAGTCAGGTAAACATTCCAAGCCATGCCTGTTAATTTTATTAGATCCTATTGCCTCTGTAATTGGAAACTCATTCCTAACACTAGATTTCTGAGGAGTTTCTTTAGCAGAAGATTTAGCTTTCTTTTGTTTGATATAAAATTCGTTTTCACTTTCTTCAGAGTCAGGAGTCACTGGGATATTCCTTGCATTGTTTCTTGTGCTTTTTCTCAGAACCACTGATTCTTTGGTATTTCTTGCTCTTGTTTTCTTAACTGCAGCTTTCCTTTTAATTTCCTTTTCTGTTTCACTTTCTTCATTTGACAAATCTGATGAGGACTGATGTTTATGAAATGACATAGCTACTTGATTTTCAATTTTCTTCAATTTTGGTGACAACCTGGAATTTTTCTTACAGTCAGAGGCAACCATTTGTTCCTTTTTAGGGCTAAGTATTTTTATTTTGTGGTTGAAAGTGAGTATATCACGTTCACTGCAATCTTCCTTGTTTTTAGTTTTGTTACTTACACTATATTCAAATGTATTTTCCAAAGTCCTTGTGGACTTACTGTTGGGAATTTCTTTTTGATGCTCTGGTGCTACAAAATCTGTTACTGTTTTAATGGTGTCAGAGGACAAATTATACTTCATGCATTTTTGCTCTATCACTTTTCTAGATTTAAGTGGCGTTTCTAAAACACAAACTTCTTTGCAATTTACAGCCATGTGTTTTCTTTCTTCATCTGGGAAAAAATGTTCCCTTGAGGTTAGAATATCAATGGATACATCCGATTCTTCCGTTTTCTCTTTAATTTCATAAGACAAAACCAAAGACCAAAATCTTAAATTAGCTATACACAAATTTAAGTATAGAACAAATATTTTCACAAATAAAATATACTATTGTTTTTCATATGCATCACTGTACACCCCACTGTCATATTAATCTTCCTGAAGCACAGGTCTATTTACACCACTACCCTTTCAACTGTAAACATATACTATTGTTTATACAAACCTGTAAATGACTTCTCAGTCTTCTGGTATACATATAAGATATTCTGCCTGGTCTTTGATGTAGTGCCAATCTCTTACTGTTCTAAAATCTGAACCATATTCTGTGACCATTATACCACCGTTATTTCTCAAATTTTCTTGGTTCTCAACTTTCATTAATGTTGTTCATTCTACTGGAAAATTTCCTTTACTCATCTACAAGCCAAGTCACTACATGCTTCAAAAGTATTCTCCAGCCCACCAAGACCACAGACTTTGTATTGATTCCCTCAACTGCATGAAAGCTCTTCTTCCTTTAAGTTTCCAGAATACTTTCATTTTTTATTTTTTTGAGTTAGAGTTTCACTCTGTCGTACAGGCTGGAGTGCAGTGGCACTCTCACAGTCACCACAGCCTCAACTTGCTGGGCTCAGGAAATCTTTCCACCTCAGCCTTCCAAGTAGCTGGAACAGGCATATACCACCATGCCACGCTAATTTTTTTATTTATTGTAGAGACGAGGTCTCGCCAAGTTGCCCAGGCTGGTCTTGAACCCCTGGGCTCAGCAATCCTCTCGCCTCAGCTTCCCAAAGTGCTGGGACTACAGGAGTGAGCTACTGTGCCTGGTCTGTTTCCAGAATACTTTTAAATAATGCCATATTTGACAATGTGTCTTACATTAATATTGGACGCTTGTCTTATCTTTTAATTAGACTGGTAAAAATTATTAATAGTAAGAATTTTTTTTTTTTTTTTTTTGAGGAGTCTCACTGTCACCCAGGCTGGAGTGCAGTAGTATGCTCATGGCCACTGCAGCCTTGACCTGCTGGGGCTCAGGTACTCTTTCCGCCTCAGCCTTCCAAGTAGCTGGAACTACAGGCACATGCCATCACGCCCAACTAATTTTTTGATTTATTGTAGAGATGAAGTCTCTCCAAGTTGCCCAGGCTGGTCTTGAACCCGTAGGCTCAGGCAATTCTCTCACCTCTACCTCCCAAAGTGCTGGGATTACAGGGGTAAGACATCACACCCAGTCAATTTTCAGGGATTTTTAAAAGTGGAGTAAAAAAGTACACAGCAGGTGCTGCAGCCCCAGGACTGCATAATACTCAAGATGGTATAGTAATGACAATAAGTAATGTGCCCAATTTAGGGGAAATATGACTTCTGATAAAGAGGAAGAACTGAGAAGAAACTGGAGCAGCGGTAAGTGAATTTTTGCAAGTTCAGGGGAAGCAATAGTCTATATATCTAAATTATTCCTTTCTCTGTACTAGAAAGAATAAGAAAGTTTCAAGGATAGGAGAAAGTTCAAATGTGGGCAAGGAATGGTTAGAGTTAAGGTATTTATATCCCATATGATACCCTGTTTTTGGCAGAAAGAATCCTGAGCTCTTTTTCAAATTGTGTAAGTTTTGTAAAGCTTTTAGTTACAAGGTCAAGGAAAAATTGGCAGAAATGTATACAACAGATTTTAGTAACTTTTACTCATCTATATTATAATGAAAGGGTTGTAAGTTAAATGCTCATACTTTTTGGGGATACTTTATACATGTGAGGCAGATTACAGTATTGAAAAATGACACAAAACAGTTCTGCCATCTACCCATATAGCAATGACCATTCAAGAAAACATGCCATTTCCTCCAAGAAAAAAATTCAGTTTTGTCTATTAGGAGGAATGAAAATTTAGTACAAACATATATGCATCTTTGCTATAAATTCGGAGTAGGTTGGTAGTCTAAATATTTTGGGTCTAGGAAATTGAACAATCATCTTTCATTGATATGTTTATCAGTGCTATTTGGTATTCTGATTAAACATTGCTACTTATGAAGTAAGCTGAATGCTGACCATGAGGAGTCTGCATTGTAGTTGCTTCTCATTTAGTAGTGAAAAAACAGAAATTTTAGGGCAATGTAAGTCAAAGAACATAATACTATATACATTACAGATGATGTAGAGCTTATGTAAGAATTTACCACTATATCAACAGAGAAGTAAAAACCAAACATAAAAACCAAACATACCCAAATTATCACAATCAAGGTTATAAGTGCTGTTGACTTTTTGGAGGACATCTCTTGGGTTTTTTCTTACATCATTTTTCCCTGATTTTCGTGTGTCAGGGACACAGCTTCCAGTTTTCTGTTTTTGTCTGGCTTTTCCCCTGTTATTTTCACCAGCCCTAAAATCAATTGTATTATTTTTCTTTTAACATTGGTTCTCAGACAACAAAACAAACAAAACACCAAGCAAATAAATAAAATCTCCTCAGGTAAAACTCTTTTTCTGTCAGCAAAGAGCACCTTTAATCTTACAATGTTAATCCTTCATGGCTTCTACCCTTGAGTGTAATGTCAAAGGGCTCAAGATATAATCTTGTAACAGCTTCCCACTCTCCATATAATTCCTACTTAAGCTGATTATTAGAAAACTAATCCTAGAGGCTGAGGTGGGAGGATCCCTTGAGGCTAGGAGTACAAGACTGCACTGAGCTATGATCATGCCACTCTACTCTAGCCTGGCTGAGACCCTGACTTAAAAAAAAAAAAAGAAAAAAACTGTAAACTACAGGACAATTGCCAGTTGCCTGTTTTTCTAAATAAAGTTTATTAAAAGACAGCCATAGCCAGGTGTGGTGGCTCATGCCCGTAATCCCAGCACTATGGGAGGCGGAGCTGAGAGAATTGGCAGAGCCCATAGGTTCAAGACCAGCCTGGGCAACTGGGCAACACCTCGTCTCTACAATAAATCAAAAAATTAGCCAGGCATGGTGGCATGCACCTGTAGTTCCAGCTACTTGGAAGGCTGAAGTAGAAGGATCGCCTGAGCCCAGCAGGTAGCGGCTGTGGTGGCTGTGAGTGTGTCACCACATTCCAGCCTGGGTGACAGAGTGAGACTCTGACTCAAAAAAAAAGAAAGCCATGTTCATATATACAATCTATGGTTGTCTTTCTGCTCCAAAGGCATAGCTGACTAGTTGTAATAGAGGCAAAATGTCTAAAATACTATCTGGCCCTTTATAGAAAAAAATTGCCAGTCCTGTTATAAGTTATTATACTGTACTGTGATTAACTTTAAAGTCCGTATCCCCTATGAGCTCATTAAAGGCAAAAATTAAATTATTCTTTATTGTCCCAGTATCAACTATATAGTGTCTGTTAAGTAGCTGACACTCTAAGAGGATGAATGAAAAAAAAAAAAAAAAAAAAGCAAGAACTTTGCAGTAGTATTTAACAGCTACATGCCTTTTGAAGGGTAGGTGAGGACAAATCTTTGAAATATATCAAAAGTTTTATGTCCTTTTTATGTTTACTAAATAAGACAGAAACTTAAAAAATGCTACTGCTTTTGTAACTCTTCAAAGATAAAAGTGAGCTTCAAAATATCATTTGACCACTTGCATACCTAATCCTGAATTACACCCCAAATCTTTAAAGTAAGTTAAAAGAAGCTAATCACATTTCCAAAAAAACCCCAAAAAACTGAATCTACTTTACATTGGTTACATGAGTATACTGGTTACATTTGTAAAAGCTCATTACATGTCATACCTAAAATGGGTGCGTTTTACTAAATGTAAATTATACCTCAACAAAGTTCACTTTTAAAAATGTAAAACAACATTTTACCTTAAATGCTCTAGAAAATTATCAATGTGTTCTTTCCAATTTCTTGGAAATCCAAACATAAATTTCCTGATGACGTAATTTGGATATCCTATTTAAGGATAAACAAAAAAATATTTAAAAGCTGAGAATTTTAGAGAGAGGTCATTTGCATTAAATCACTCAGTAGATATACACTTACTGCTTTAATATGTGCCAGGCACTGTTATAGATACTCAGGATTCAGCAGTTAAAGCAGACAAAAATCCCTGTTCTAACAGAATCTGCTTTCTAGTGAGAAAGGAAAAGCTTATCAAAAAATAAAATATAGCAGGGCTCGGTGGCTCAGCCTGTAATCCCGTGCCTTGGGAAGCTGAGGTGAGTGGATTGCCTGAGCCCATGGGTTCGAGACCCGCCTGGGCAACTTGGTGAGACCTCATCTCTACAATAAATCAAAAAAATTAGCCATGCGTGGTAGCGTGTGCCTGTAGTTCCAGCTACTTGGAAGGCTGAGGTGGAAGGATAGCCTGAGCACATAAGTTTGAGTCTGCGGTGGCTGGGAGCGGCCATTGCACTCCAGTCTGGGCGACAGAGTGAGACTCCAACTCAAAAAATAAATAAATAAATAAAATAAAATAAAATATATTGTTTGTTAG